>BGPR01038442.1:0-14707 GCA_013235015.1 Araneus ventricosus | reverse complement strand
AGTCTCTGAATCAGTACTCAGTCACTTCTTAATGCATCAGATTTGTCGTCAGCTGGTATTTTCTTGCTTAATTCTTCCCAAAACTGTTGAATATTGCTCTGTAGGGAAGATTTACCGCCGTTTCGTGACAGACAGGTTGGGTTATGGAGAGCGTTTCATGCACTTTAGAGTGCGATCAGACTGAACTGACTGATTCATAGCCAATAGAAACTATCGGAGCAAGTAGGGGGAATATTAATTCGATGTTAGAGGGGTGGCGAGCTCTCCAACTTCAAACTTTTTTATTCAGGTTATGGTACATACCCACTGGCGCACTCTATACGCTGTACTTGTCCGCAAAGGGTTAAATAAATTTCTAATTTTAGAATAAATAAATTTTATAAAATTTTTAACAAGTTCTCTGATGAACTTGACATTTTTAATATGTTTCTTGGTGCTTTTAAATCGAAATGTTTGCATCTTTTAAATACATGATGTGTTTTATTTTGCCTTTTTACAACATTTTAGATTTTTATGCGTTTGATTTTCCGTGTTCTTATGTAATCGACCATTTTTTAAATGTTTTTTTTATGGGTTTTAATTTTTGTACTCTGTTTTCGGCGCCGTGTTTGAATTTATTTTAATCTTAAGTGTTGCAATTTATTTTTGTCTCAAGTGTGTATTTACTTTTTAAAACTCCTGGTGTGTTTTTAGAAGACTCGATACTTGCGTGTTTTGACTTTTTAACCCTTGCCTTTTGGAAATAGTCTTTTTATTTTTTAAAAAACGACTTTTAGTATCATGGTGTGTTTTGGTGCTTTTGTGATTATGTGTTTTCGTTTCTAATTATATATACGTTTGCAAAAGTTTTATGATTTTATGTATTCTCTGTGTTCAACTTTTTGTTTTCTAGCGCAATTTTTTATTTACTCGTTGTGGCTTTTGTACTTTGTGTGTTTATTGTGTGTTTGTAGCACTCTGTAAATGGAGTTTTCTCTGTAGTGTGCTTTTCTTTAAATAAATAAAGCGTTGTTGTTACATGAGTTGCAAATAAAATTGTTCCATTTTAGTTAAGCAATCGGTACCTGCACTGGGTGTTTCAAAACTCTTGATGCAAACTTTAAGTGGTAATAGAACATATTTAGATTAATATAAATTATTTCTCAATGCATGGTAGTGAGCAACGGGACTCAATTTTACGGTGTTCCGCTTATTCAATGAGGTGCTTGCACCACCACATCAGAGTTATTGAATTTATGTTCACAAAAGAAAGAAAGACAATTATTTCATATCCAGTCTTGGTGCTTACGATGTGTTTTTATTCTGTGGTCTGAGCAGTAATTGAGACTGAGCAGAAGGGCCTAGCACTGGTACTCATGTACACAATCCAATATTGATGAGAAACAAAGACAAAAGGAATTTAATTTTGCTATGAGAGACCATTCTTCATAAGGAAAGTTTCGATTAAACGAAGAAAACATTATTTGGCTCAAGAAATACAAAAGCAATGGTTTAAAATCAGTTAAAGAAAAAGATCTGCTTTTTTATTTGAGGAAGATATATGTAGACGAATATTTATAGCACTTTATTACTTTTAGGGTAATTTCTTGAGACTTTCGAAATGATTTATTAGAGTTCAATTCATTGATTTTAGTTATTGAATGTAATTTTTGCTATGAGAGGCAATTCCTTATAAGGAGAGTTTCGGTTAAATAAAGAAAAAATTATTTGGCTCAAGAAATACAAAAGTAATGGTTTAAAATCAGTTAAAGAAAAAGATCTGCTTTTTTATTTGAGTAAGATATATCTATACGAATATTTATAGCGCTTTATTACTTTTAGGGTAATTTTTTGAGACGTTCGAAATTATTTATTAGAGTTCAATTCATTGATTTTAGTTATTGAATGTAATTTTTGCTATGAGAGGCAATTCTTAAAAGGAGAGTTTCGGTTAAACGAAGAAAAAATTATTTGGCTCAGGAAAAACAAAAGTAATGGTTTAAAATCAGTTAAAGAAAAATATCTGCCCCACAAAGCCAAATAATTTTTTATTTGAGGAAGATACATCTAGACGAATATTTATAGCACTTTATTACTTTTAGGGTAATTTCTTGAGACTTTTGAAATTATTTCTTAGGGTTCAATTCATTGATTTTAGTTATTGAGTGTAATTTTTGCTATGAGAGGCAATTCATTATAAGGAGAGTTTCGGTTAAATGAAGAAAAAATTATTTGGCTCAAGAAATACAAAAGTAATGGTTTAAAATCAGTTAAAGAAAAATATCTGCCCCACAAAGCCAAATAATTTTTTATTTGAGGAAGATATATCTAGACGAATAGTTATAGCTCTTTGTTACTTTTAGGGCAATTTCTTGAGACTTTCGAAATTATTCGAGTTCGATTCATTGACTTTAGTTACTGTGTGTATTCCCACTTGTTTTGAGATTCTTCCTAGGAAAATTATTAAAACATTTATTTGCGTGCACGCCACCGTAGCTACTATTCCAAACGAAGTTTTAAAAACACCAGAGGAAAAAAATAGCTTGAAAATAGCATCATTGATTACGTAAAAGTTTTTTTTAAAGTGGTGTAAAAAAAGTTTTCTTCGGATAAAAAATTCCCAAATTTTCGCTGAAAAACATCAAAATCACAAATTGAAAAATTGCAGTGACAGTCCGTCATTGGAAATATTTTTTAAAATTCATAATGATATCAGTCGAAACATAAAGTTGCACCTAACCTATTTGATTTTAACCACGAATTCAATTTATTTTAACCAAGAGTTCAATTTATTTTAACCACAAGTTATAAGTGACATTTTTATGTAGAAGTTATGTAGGAAGTGGAGGTGTGACCATTCCGATATCTTTTTCATTCTAATTTGCTAATTTGAAATCTTTTAATTGTTAATTTTTTTAAAAAATATTAATAGAAATCACTCATCTATAAAAGTAATATTGATATAGTTCTGAATAAATCAAAACACGTCCGTTTATCTATTAATAAGTCATTTTAATAGTTATACAAAAGATTATTTTATTTCACCGAAGTTCTGAATTCTTATCAAGACAAATTGAATAAGGTCCAACAAAAATGATAAAAGGAACAAAAACGAACAAGCTATGTTGGCATTCAGATTTGTCATCTCTATTACAAAATTTATAATAGCGCATTATTGTTTATAATAATAATTATATATAAATACAAAAAAAAAAATATTTAGCGTGAAACATCCAACTGAGAAGCCTTTAAAGCTCATTGTGTACAATATCATATAATAAATAGCTTCATCAATAGATTGAAGGACATTTAATAGTGCATAAACGTATAAATATTATTATTTTTTATTTTCTGAAAAATTATTTCAACTTACTTGTAAAGATATGAACTATTTCGCAGCCAGTTACCCCATATTGTGGGATGTCTATGTATCCTTTATATATATAGGCAGGGAAAACAAACATCTGTCCTTTGTCTAATGTCTGAAAAGATATAGTTGAAGAGTTTTTAAGAATCTTACTTTTTTACCTTCTCGTAGACGAAGTATACAAAGAGGAAGTATTGTAATCGTCAAAAAATTCGAACTCGAGATTTTGATGAATCTTCAGATTTTAGACCTCTCTGAGTCCAAAAAACACAATTTTGGAATTATGTCTTGTCTGTGAACATGATAACTCGAAAATTATTAGAGCTACGGGGTAGAAATTTGGTATGTGATCTTGACACATAAATTGTAGGTTTCTATAAAATATTGGACAAAATCCGTCTACGGGAAGTCTGTCTGACCGCGTTCTTGTAAACATTATATCTCAAAAACTTGATTAGCTAGATGGATAAAATTTGGTACTCAGTTTTATCATCAGGAATGTAGGTCCATATGAAATTTTGGGCCAAATCCGTTAAAGGGTTATTGTCTGTGGTCTGTATAATCGCATACTTCTGAAGACGATATCTAAAAAAAATGTTTAAACTTTTTTTAGAACTCCGATGGCGAATGGCACTTTGAAGAAGTTCGCTATCCGTGGTCTCTTTCATTTTTTCTTCATTTTATTTGTTTAAGGTATGTGACTACCCTAAATTCCTCGTTTTACAGAAAATTTTCGAAATTTGTTTTATTTGTTTATTTTGTAGTCCATACATTTAGGTATCTAAAAATGCTTTATTTTTGTTTCTGCTATAATTACAAATAAAGTTATAGCATAAATAATAACCGGAAGTGACAATTCTGATACCGGAAGTGGCAATTAAAAGAGCCTTAAAAATACAAACAATTAGTTTGAACAACTATATTTAAATTCTCAAGCAATATATTGTCTAAAAACATAGATTTAAGCTTCCATTTCTTATTTTCATTTTATTGGTTTTGGCGACCTTTTTAAAAAATACAACACAACGTAATTACAACAATAAAATTACTTTTTGGCGTCAAATTGCTGTTTATAATTTAATTCCTTTTATTTTAACTGTTACCTGTCCTCATGTGTTTTGAAGTAGAATTTATCCATAGATGCTTAAAAATTACATGAAAATTGACAAAAAGCTAATTCAGATATCGAGACGCCACTAACTATCTACTATACAAAATTATTCAGAAAAAATCTGAAAGGCTGAAAGAACACAAAAGTCGTTTAAAATCAAGTAAAAGAGGGTTTGACTTGTAAATATGGCGAGTTTTAAGATTCTAAGATGTGTACAAAATTTTTTGTACTCTATGAAAATCTTTAAAAGTGTTTTCTGAGAAATTGGAATTTTCGATATTTTTCTACGCGGCAAACATAATTTTGGAAAATGTTTTTAAGATATTAAAATGAAATTTGGCCAAAATGTTTTATTTGTTTCTAAATATGTTATGAACTAGAATCTAAGCTCTCTGCCTATATTTATTTATTTTATTGACTTTTTAGTGAGAAAAATCGATGATTTTTTAAAAAAAATTCGAGTTTGTTCGCAAAGTTTGGAATATCTCCAACACCTTTCGAGGTATTAAAAATATCCTATTTCATAACACAGATAAGCATGTTAGCTATATACTGTGCAAATATTGATGAAATATATTCAATACAACTTCTTATAGGAGGTTTGGCGTAAGTGCAAATTTTCACTAAAATTTTGCTAAAAATTGCCTATAATTTGAAAGTGAATGAAATTTCCAATGAAATTGCATTGGAATTCTCAGTTTTATAACTCATTTTAATTAAAAACATGAATGTTTCATTAAAAATTTAAAAATTTGAAAAAAAGTGCTCCGAAGGTAGTCACATACCTCTTAATTTGTTATAATTTTCATTAAAGCATGATTTTTGTTATTTGATTGCATCTTAATTGGTTACTTGAATATAAACAACATTGTTAATGCAATCACTGGAAGCTGCTGCGTTGCGCGCTAAAGGTATATTGTTATTACTATTGTTTACTTCTTCTGGTTCTTCTGTAACTTCTTTTTTGTATAATTAAGATATCTTAGGAAAATTAAAATATTTCCAAAACAATCATAATTTTTAATTTGCTTTTTGTACGAAAAATAGAAAGTTTTCAAAACCACGGATTGTGTTTTAAACAATGGTGAATTCTTTCTAGAAAAACGCGAATTTGTTTCTGTATGCTGGTGACATTTATCTAGAAATGACAGAAAGTACGAAGTTTCTTACCGAATTAGTAAAGAAGAACACGAATTCCGGTTCTTTTATAATCTTCTTTCCGTTTGGGTCGTAAACGAAAGAGAAAAATGATTTAAGAGGATCGTCATCAATTTTATCAACTGTGCATTCGGTACCTATAAATGAAAATTAATGAATTAGTTTCGTTTAGACTGCAAAAAATTTGTCTCTGAAAATTTCACTGGCTTCGCAATATTTCGGGATACGATCTTTCAAAATAAAAATAACAATTTTTTAAAAAAACAAGCTTTTATCATGGTTTTAAAATGTAAAAACATTTTTGTATTAAAACTACAAACGGACAAAACATGCCGATGAAATGATACGCTATGCAGTTTACCAAGTGACCCACTAAATTCTGAAGCTACCATTCTCCCTCAACCTCAAGATCCGTCTCCAACACTCGAAATGCCAGAGGAACCCTTGACTAGGCAGATACCTGTCTCCATAAAGTTTCCCATGTTTGTTCTATTGGATTAAGGTCGAATGGTCATGCTGGCTACTAGTGTTCCTTAAACATCGATAGTTCAACTATTGATATTATCCCCGGCGATACTATCGATAGGTGTTCTTCCAGTCGATAGTTTAGAAACTGTCGATACTATCGATAGTTCCAGTCGATTGTTTCAGCTGATAATTTTGAAACTATCGATAGTTCCAGGTGAAAGTTTTAAAACTATCGACTGAAAACGCGCCTATCGATAGTATTGCCCGGGAGAAAACTATCGATACTATCGATTGTTTCAGTCGATAGTTCCAAAAACCCGATACTATCGACTTAGCTTCGGTAGTATTGACAGTCTATCGATGTTTAAGGAACACTACTGGCTACTCCATACACTCGATACCCTCTTTAAATATCCAACCATTCACAAGACGAGGTCTGTGACATGGAGCGTTGTCGTCAATTACAAAGAACGTATTGTAACGAAATTGCCTTGTGGGTGTACGTGAATGCAATCCAATAAGCAGGATTAAAAAAAATAAAGCTCTTTATTTTACAAATATTCCAAGCTAAGAAACGTAGCACAAGTATTAACACAGCACTAGTAAAAATTCACAACAGAGACTACCAATAAATCTCAACACAACGCTCAAAGGCTTCTTGTTAGCTCACCAGCTTGCTTGCTGATCAAATTCCAACTGACTCCTCTGGGCTTGAGAGCTTGCTTTTATACCTTTCAACAGGAAGTGACTTCATTATGTAGGAAGTGGCGTAATCTCTAGAAAGTTCATGAAATCAGTAGAAATAGGTGGAAAGTTTGAGGTCCTTCTAGAAAATTCCCTTTGCCGCCAAAGTCGCCAAAATGGTCTCCAAGTTTGTCGCCAAGATTAGCATCTCAGGGAAACGACTTTATAGCTTTGTAACAGTATTACCGATTTCTCCGGCTTAAGGTTAAATAGAATTCTTACGAAGCTCGTCCCTATACTTTCAACCTATCAAACTGCTATTATAGATGATATATAGGTCTGAACATCAAGCTATATTTATTCTTGCCCAATCCAACAACCATCGTATCGATTTTGTGACCTTCCGCGTACAAAATTTGGATTATTTCTCATACCCCAATAGCACAAGCTGAGCGACAGTATTGTTGCGATATGTTCATGATATTATAGGGCATTCAGAACATCGAACAACATCGTCTAGAGAACGTATAATATCTCGCGCTAATAGGGACATACTCTCTATATGAAAATGCAACGATTATCCGGCTTGAAACTGAATCTTGAATCGTCAACGAAGAGAACTCCAAAATCGCTCTTGGCTAGCCTTACTCTGATGTTCATCCGCTCAGTTACTCCTTGCTTTAAGGTGACTGACTGGTTTAAAATCGACGTTTCTAATGAAATTGTCAAAAGCATTTTTATGACTTAATTTTGTAGCCTGTCTAACCAGCTTTCTAAAACTGTCTCACTTTTTACTCTACGTGAATTACAAATGGAGTTACGACTGTTTTATTACCGAAATGTAAGCGTTATTTTATGTTGCATGAAAACTTTAAATGCTTTTTCTGAGAAATGACATTTTTGAGGAAAACCGTCTACCGTAACAATGATTTCTCAAAACGTTATTCAAGTATTGATATAAAATTTTCTGAGATTGTTTTCTGCAATATTCTTGATATTTTCCTCTAAAAACTAAGTTCAATTTTAAAATCAAGTATTACTTTTTAAGTGCTTAAATGTAAACGAGAAGCATTTTTTTTTATAAAAATTTACCAGTTTAGTAACTATATTCAGCTATATCCCGAAAATATTTTGAAGTACAAGAAATATTTTAGCGAATAACACAGATAACTGCCATAAACATGTACTCCTACAAGGATTTATGTATATTTAGAATACGATTTTATCTATGGCTGTTAGTGTAAGGCAAATATTTTAGTCATTTTTCTCCAAATTTCTCAGCTTTTTTTAAAAAATATTATTTTGAAAGCCCAATTTTACAATATTTTCATAGTTTTAAAACATATGCAGTTGAAAAATAACATAACATTAAGTCGGATACCTTAAGTCGGAAACACAGTCGGATACCTTAAGGGAACGCAAAAGAAAGATCTCAGTGCGCGCACAAAACCATACTTATAAGAGCGGCTTCTTATCAGTTTGTGTCAAAATCTCATTCTGTGATCCGAAAAAATTACCTCTGTTGATAAGTAGCGTTTTTCCTTCTGTCTCGAAGGGTAGTTATGGACAAATAACGATCTTATGCTAGTGTTGTGCACATGTAGGACCTTGATCTGACCTTCTACAAACATCTCCAGCAGTTCGCAATCGGTACACTAAAAACGTTTGCCACTTGCCTGTTTAATGCACCCCTTCCAATTGTTCTGGTAAATCATGATTTTGAGACATTGCTCGAAATCATTCTCCAAGAAGTATTACGACAAACCTGATATTGCTCAACCAAACACACAGGATGGAATTCCAATCTACCGATGGTTTTCTTGAATTTTGAAAATTGCGTATTTTGACGTCGTCGATGTTTTTTTGCATAAATAATCTTCTTCTAATATATTTGAAGCACTGAATAAGAATTCAGAAAGTTTTAATTAGATTTTACGCGTTAGATGAGAGTAATATTGCGAAACAAGTGATCATTTAAATATTTTTAGTAGTGTGCATACACATAATAAAAAGTTAACAAAATTCATTTTCAGCCACTGCTGAAGAATTCAACCTCGTCGCTCTAAGTCATTTTCTTATTTGAAAATTAAAGTGGTTTCCTAGAGTTGTTTTTTCTTCTTAAATGCTCGTAAGTGTCAGACATGGTGTCACCTGAGACAGTGTGAATCCAGGAGGCTATCGAGCCGCAGCCTCCAGAGCTGAACCAAAAATTCCTTTGGATTTAATTTGCACCACAACTGTTTGATCTTAATTTTCATTTAAAAAAAGAATAGTAATAAAATCGTAGCAATGCTTTCTGACTTGACAGGCTCGAAAATTGTCTCCTGCTTTCAATCATTCCACTTGCACTTGTAAAGTAATATGCTGGTCGAAAGTAAAATATTTTGACCAGCTATTTCATTGTATTTTTATTAAATTAACGAAAGTATTGTAGTGTTCTTTATTATTCTATTGCCAGGAGAGGAAAGCCTGTAAAGTTATTAAAGTGTTTCGTTTACATAAGTCATGCGAGGTTTGACATTCGTCACATGATACAAAAAATTTTGCGACCTCAGCCCTCTCCCCCCACCACCAGAACTGAACTTGATTCGCCACTGACCTGAGACAGTTTATGCTCTAAAATGTGCTCATAAATCGACTGTCTGTGATTGAAAGCGTTCATAAATTGTAGGTTTGATTGCAGCATTAACACAATTTACGTACATGTGCAAAAAATAAACGCGTTTAAAAAATATCAAAAATAATTCTCACCGCTAATAGCAATCACTTCATTGTCATCAAATCTGTAGATCTTTTCGTGGTATCTCCCCTGGTAAGTGAACGAAACTGGCTGCTCTGTTGTTTACCCTAATGTAGTATAGACTGCCTTCCATCTCTGAATTTCTTTTCCCTAAAAAATTCCCCTGCACTTCCAATTTGGAAAACATCAGGAATGGTTGGCTTGTCAACTAAAAACAACAACAAAAACATTAATGTTTTCGAAATTACAGGAATGCCAAAAATAAAGTGAAGATTTTATTCTATGTACTTAAACCAGCGGGAGTGGTATCCCTTAAACTTTCTCGTATAATTTTCAAAATGATTTGTCATCTCCTTCCCCCTGCGTTGATAAAAGTTCGAACCAACTAACCCAGAATGCAAATGAATATCATCAGAAGCAGTTTTTCATTGTTATTGCAGGATATAAAATATTGAGGTGAAGAATCATTCGTATGTATTAAAACTTCGCAAATTAATTTTTTTATCAAACTCTTAGCAACGTAAGTTCCGCGTGCGGAGGAAGAAAACAGGAGAATAGCTTGCATGCGCAGAGATTGCTTCCAATGCGCAAGTAAAACGAGACGCCCTAAATCTTGCTGCCTTACAAAATCTCGCCGCCAGAATTGGTTTTGCAAACCGCCAAGTTTTCGAGTATCCCTTCTTGCACAGGCATTTACGCATGCGCATGGAGTTGAACAAGTATGCTATTATACAGACCGACAGACAGTCAGCCGTTGACGGATTGGCCCAAAAGTTTATATTGACCTACATTCATGACGATAAACAGTGTACCAAATTTTTATCCATCTAGCTATTCAAGTTTTGAGTTATAGTGTTCGCATGACTTCGGACATACAGACAGACAATAGATCTCCCATTGACGGATTTTGTCCAAAATTTGATAGGAACCTACAAATTATGTGTCAAGATCACATACTCAAATTTCCTTACTCCCTGTATCTCTAATAGTTTTCGAGCACGTTCACAGACACACACAGAGACACACAGACAGACATAATTCCAAAATTGTGTTTTTTCGGACTCAGGAGGTCTAAAATATGGAGATTCGTCAAAATCTCGAGTTCGGAATTTTTTGACGATTACAATATTTCTCTTTGTATACTTCGTATACGAGAAAGTAAAAATAAGCATTTATTACCAAGTTATAAGTTGAAGAAAATTTAGCTTAAGAAATAATTTGGTTGTCAATTATGACATATTACCTTCTGAATTTTTTTTTATTTGAAAGTATTATTGAAAAGTTTTCATACTATTAAAACTTACCAATCATGTAAAGTCATCTTAAAGAGAAAAATCATTTTGATCGGCTTTAATGAAATTCAAATTTTTAAAGAAAAATTCAATTTTTAAAATTCCCTACTACTTTTTTTTCATAAATATAAATAATAAAGAGTATTAATATCAAATATAAATACTCTTGCTTCAAATTTTATTTGAAAGATTCACTGAAATATATTACATAAACTGTATCGATTTTACTGTGCATCTTAATATTCAAGTAATATAGATACTGTTTTATGTGGTTAAACTGAGGGAAATTAGCACTACCAATTTATATCTTGTATATAAAACAAACAAGCAACTGAATTTTATTGCCTGCATTGTTTTATCATATGTATAATTATAAACAGGTACAAAAAATTTGAAAGCTGCATCTGAAACAGGAAAAACCTTACATTTTGAAAACATGAAAGTGTAGAAAAGTCCACATAGAGGAAAGCCAGTTGCTGTCATTTGCGTATAATTATCATTTGTTATCGTAAATAAAAAAAATTATATCTTCAGTAATATTATTAAGCACAAATCTGACATTTTATACATTAAGCAGAAAGATAAGATCAACAAAATAAGCCAATAAAAAATAAAAAATTGATACTTTGGCCATTTTGGGTAATGTATGCCCTAATTTTAAAAATATTTTAAATCTGTATGCAGAAAATAGCTTGTTTAATTTTTTTAAAATCTGCATCCTATTATTTCCTCTCTAGATCAACATTCACCCATAATTGCAAATATAGATCAGTAAGTTTAGTTTAGTTTAGTTTAGTTATATTAACGTCCCGTTTTGAAGCAACACGAGGGTTATTTTGGGACGGACCTCGTAATTTTGAACCTCGGTCAGAGGACGAGGATGACACCTGAGCTGGCACCCCTCTACAAACTTCCCCACGCTACACCAACGGAGTGATGTCGACCACTACGTATGATTTAACGTGCAACAGGCCCCATACACGGCGGTTCTTCAGTGGAATCCGGGTTTCGAACCTGGAACCTCGGCCCCAGTGCCGAGACCTACCACTAGGCCACCGCGGCCTATCAGTAAGTCAAACCTTTATTCAGAATACTTCGGAAAAATAAAATTTGTGGTTTTATTATCGGATATGGAGCTTAGCGAGAAGTATTTCAGATTAAATTTTACTCTAAATATTTTATGTTAAATTTAGAAGTCATTCTTCAAGGCGAACTGGATTCTTTAATTGTTTTGAAAGCAATTTATCTGATAGCCAAGAAAGCTTAAAAATGTACTCAACCATATTACTAATTCAATTTTCAAGCTAAGATATTTTTCTGCGTTTTGTGTTGCAGTTTTACTTTAAAAATCAACAAATATTTTTTGTATTGTTAAAGTTGCAGTTTTACTTTTTTAAAAACGCAACAAATATTTGGTTGTTGTTGTTAAAGTTGCAGCGTTTTGATTCTTTTAAAAAACGCAACAACATTTTTTTGTGGTTGTTAAAGTTGGTAGTTTTAATTTTAAAAGGGCAGAAATATTTTGTTATTGTTGTTAAAGTTGTAGTTTTACTTTTTAAACGCAACAATATTTTGTGGTTGTTAGGTTTGTAGTTTTATTTTAAAAAACGCAAAATATTTTTTTTGTATTGTTAAAAGTTGTAGTTTTATTTTAAAAACCGCAAAAAAATATTTTTGTGGTTGTTAAAAGCCGTAGTTTTAATTTCTTTAAAAAACGCAAAATTTTGTGGTTGTTAAAGTCAGAAGTTTTACTTTAGTGCTGGCAAGAAATATTTTTTGTGGTTGTTAAAAGTTGCAGTCTTTATTTTTTTAAAACGGAAGAAATATTTTGTTGTTGTTAAAAGTTGTTGCCTTTACCTTTATAACTTATCCAACTTTATGTCCATTTTAAAATAAAGCCAAACTCCACTAAGATCCCTTACCGCGAATGGTACAGGGATGATTAGTAGCATTAACTTAAACTTTGATAAGGATTTTAATGTCTCTAACAGAATAACTGACAAACGAGCTACCCTCTCATCCTAGCATCCTGGATTTGGGTTCCCTGAATGATGGCTCGTCAATGGCAGCAATCGGGGAACTGAAAGGGGAATTCTACTACTAACTCCGGTCACGACCCAAACCCTCCCGCTGGAATTCAAATCTCACGGAATGTAGGTAATTCAACACCACACTGTTTATTTATGTACCTATTAGAATAGCGAGAGTCTCAGTGTACTATCCGGCGGCTTCGTCCATGTTCTCATGGTGCCCCCCCCGGGGATTATCCAACATAATAAGATAATACTAGACATACTTAATAATTAAGCAGATAGATAAATGATGGGAATAAGAAATGTCGTTGGTCATATAAAAGCATAAAAAGTGGTTTCTATGATCAAAATTCGCTGAAGAGTCCATAGATTACACTAAAACTTACTGTTTGGTTTAGTCAACACTTCTAATATAAATGAAAGCAATGCAAGAACCTAGACTGCAAAATCAAATTAATCACTCCTATGAGATTAATAATATTTTAAATAAAGCAATTACATACGTTATGCGTTCTTGTATCTCATAAATAAATCATTCGTGCATTATAAGAAGTTCGATTTTTTATTCTGTACAAGTATGATAAAAAATAAACAAACTCCCTTTAGCAAATACTTCACAGAACGAATTACAAACTCGGCAGATTTTTTACAAAATCACTCCAAAGCCTTAGTTAATATTGTCTGCTTATGTCGCGTATACATTTTTTTTTAAGACTTTGATTTTAATGAAATTCTGAAGTTAAACTCAAAATATGAATAGGTTTGTCGTTAACAAAAGAAAGTAAGATTGAAAAGCATGAATCTAAATTAGATACAAAAGAACTGAAAATTAAGGGCTGGATTTTAATTTTTCACAAATGTTAAACAATTTTACCTCAATAATAATTTTTTTCTTTCATTTTCTTCAACTTTTAACCCTTTGAGTACTGAATTTGTGTAAGATTTTATGCCCATGGGACGGATTTAATTTGTCGCTATGTGGATTAATATGTGTCAATACATTTTATTTGGAATATACTTATATTGCGTGATATAAATATATTTTTGAAACAGCATTTAGTTACAAAATATGTAATATATAAATGAAACAAAACATAATTATTTTATATAGAACAAGAACCAACTTAAAGTCTAATAATTTTGTACCTGTGTGGCTATTTTTCAAACATAGTTTCAGTAATGCTAAAGGCACGTGGCTTGTTTTGCATTGCTGCAAGTGGTTTCTTCTCTTTTTTATGTTTATAATCTACCAACTTCGTTTTAGGGTGTTTTAATTCTAGTTGCCGTAAATATTCTTCCGGAAAAATGCGCCCAATTTTTCGTTTGAAACGATGTAGCGGCATCGCTACTTAGAGACGCGACGGATATTATATTCAGGCAGGACCACTTTGGCAATAATTTTCTTAAATTCAGATGACGAGATCATTCGTCCAATCTAATCTTGCCCAAAGCAGATGACGAGTCCACTCACACCGTAACTTCCCCTGGTGTAAGCAGATGACGAGTCTCATTCGTCCACCGCACTTCGCCCAGTAAGCAGATGACGAGTCCACCTGTCCACCGAAACTCGCCCAGTAAGCAGATGACGAGTCTCACTTCGTCCACCGTAACTTCGCCCAAGGAAGCAGATGACGAGTCCACTGTCCACCGAAACTTCGCCCAGTATAGATGACGAGTCTCACTCACCACCGTAACTGCCTGGCGCTAGCAGTTGACGAGTTCACTGTCAAATGTACCCGAAGGGTTAATAATCTTGCTCACTGAGGAAAATTTGAGCCTATTGCAGAAATAATAGGATTGTGGAACCATTAAGTGCGGTTGGAAATGGAATG
Organism: Araneus ventricosus; assembly: GCA_013235015.1. Lineage (NCBI taxonomy): Eukaryota > Metazoa > Arthropoda > Arachnida > Araneae > Araneidae > Araneus > Araneus ventricosus. The sequence continues at coordinate 43 of BGPR01038442.1, read as the reverse complement.
GTAGAGTCATATAGCAATACGTAACTGGAACGAAGTACAATTT
>BGPR01038441.1:0-14708 GCA_013235015.1 Araneus ventricosus | reverse complement strand
AAGCATGCATTGCTGAGTCTCGGTTCATGATAATAATATGGAAACATGTGAAAGTGTTATGAGAAATTCTAAATTTTATCAGCTCAGTGAGATTGCACAAGGGACTAGGCCAGGAAAAAAAAAAACAACCTCAGCCTGGTTTTTTGTCAAGGCCCACATTGTGTAGCCTTGAAAATAATTTTTTCTAATAAAACTTTAATTAAAATTCTTAATAAAAATTACAGTATTTTGTTGAATTATTTTTTCTTTTCGTGTATTTGGTATAAGACGAAAATATTTAGAAATGTGTGGAAAGTTTCACCAGAAGACTGTTTTAAAAAGTGTAGCCTACGGTGATACTGGGAGTCTCTAAAATGATAATTTGAGAAACATAACAAAATAGCATTATCAATTTAGATCATTCTGAAAAATGACATTAAATTGTTGCCAATAAATCAATAAAAGAATAACAGAACCTGTATATGTCCCCTACACTGCACTTGTGATGCAAATTTGATGGTTATGATTCTTGACTCTTTTTATAACATTCAATTATTTATAATTTTCTTAATTCTATAAAATTAAATTAATAAATTTTTATTTATAGTGAATATATATAATTTATAATTATTTATAAAAATTTAAAGATTTATCAAATTTTTTTATAAAGTAACATTTTTTTGTTTGAAGCTTTTAAGCTTAAGATTTTAATCAGTTTTTACAATTATTTAAAATTTTACAATTTCTTTATATTTCAATAAAAATTTAGGTTCAAAATTAAATTTTATGAATTTTCTTGTATTCTTTTCACTCAGCTATATATAGTTATATAACTAGGGTCGTAAAAAAATGTGCAGTGTAGGGTTAAATTTTGTTGAAAGAAAGTGTTGATATTGTAGATATATTTTTAAATAGTTGTGTGTGTGTATATATATTTCATGAAAAACTGAAATGAAAAAAAAAAAATAAATATTGAAAATGTTTGAAAAAAGGGAAACTAGATTAAACCCCTCTTCAAAAAAAAATATGAAGAGGTAAGAATTAAATGAGAAATATAAGATAAATTCCCTTATTTAAAAAATGCTTTATACTTGTAAATAATATTTATGTATTTGTTATCAATGTAAAAAATCAGTTCAGAATATGTATTGATGTATATTTTGTGTTCTTTAAAATAATTGACTGCATTGCACATCTAAGAATAATTAAATAATAAATTTCTGAACAATTCTAAATGATCCATCACCTGTGAATTAACTTTTTAAAAATTATTTCATGGAAGTGTATTTTTACTTCTGCATAATATTTTTATGACCTTTGCGCACTTATACATACTAAATGAAGCACTATTACAGTTTTCATTTTAATTAATCTTAATGGGTTTAGAATTAATCTCTTGCGATGTTAGGAAATATTTTAGTTATTTAATTTAATTTTTCTCTTTAATGTCATTAATAATCTCGATTGATTTTTACTTTTTAAAAAAAGTTATTTGAGCAAACTGGACTTTGGAAATGTTTCAGCGTTTATTAATTTTGAATAGGGTGCAAATCCATTGCATCTTTTACTAGTGCTGTAAGCGTAAATGTTACAATGTAACCTTTTTATTAACCTAACCTGTTATGAGATGAGGCTTCTCATACTCATCGTAGCTTCATCGTAACTCTCGTGTAGCTTCTCATACTCATCGTCTTAGACTGTGATGCAGAACAAATGATCAGAAAAGAGTATATTTATGTGGAATTTTGAAAATGAAACAATGTTTCTTTATAGTATTTGATCTTTTAAGATATTAAAAATCAGTTTTTCATACCTGCATAAGAGTAACTTAAACTGATCAAGTACATATTTTTTTTAAAGTTCTGTAGGAGTCCTGTATTTTTCATTGATAGCGAGTTAAGTTCACTGCAAAGCTGTTTATTCTGAGCCTCAGCCCCCCCCCCCATTTGAAAGTATGCCAAATATTCCTTGGTCTTAAATCCGACTTTTGCGAAAATCAATAAGCGAATCATTTTTTTTTTTTTTTTTTAACGATTCAAATTTAGAAAATGCCATTTTTAAATATTTTTTTCTTTTCTGATCCTAATAATCGTTTCAAAACTAGTTTTAAAAAATTATACTCGCACAGTGAAACTGGAATTCCTATGACTTTTCTTTGTGGTTGGAAACTTGTGTGAACTTAGTTTGATATAATGAACCCTGTTTTCCCACTGTGCACCAATACTAGAATAGTGTATTTTGAACCTCATGGTTGTCTTTTAAATTTAAAATAAAGGCGAAGAGTGCATGGAATATATTTCCGAATTATTGAGAGAAATATTCAGTGCCTGTGTAATCGCATGCATACACGTATGCAATGCATGTACGAACTATTATCACTAACAGTTATGCTATATGTATTTGCGTGTATTAAGTGGGTAATTGCTTTTAGGTTTGGTAATTCAGCTAAGCGAAACATTCCTTTCCGTATATGTGAAGTCAGAAGTTTGACTCTCAGTCTCGGAAACATGTTAGGTGGCGATTTATATATTAATATAGAGAAGTTAGAAAATGACTAGTGCCTCAGGCACAAAGATCTTCTTGAAAATAAGTTTTCGATAGGTTCCTTTCGCCGTATTCATATTTGAGATATAAGTTCCTAATCGTCGTTTTTAGGTTTTAAAAAAAAGTCCCCGTTTATCGCTGTTTTCATGTTTTGAAAAAAAAAGTTCCTATTTATCGCCGCTGTCACAAGTCACGAGTGTTTGTATCGGAGTTATTGTTCCTATAGCTGCAAATTTACCACGACAACGATTTATGTAGTTAGAAACGTTTTTGAGTTGTGGAATACAAACATTGTACATCAAATCTTAAATATTAGCTTCGGTCAGAATCGAAGTAACACACGATTCTACATTAATATATACGGCTTGTGAAGCTTAAAATTTAATTTTAATACATGTTATTCAGGTTACTCAAACAAAAATATTCTTCAAAACTTTTTTTAGAACTCTTCATTTATTTTTAATTAGATCATAACTGAATTGCTTTAAATATATTTCAATTCAATGGCAGACGGTTAATTTAGATTGGACTTAAATAATTTTTTTCAGTTAACCAAAATGTGCATTTATTTATTTGCGTAGATGGGCAACAGTTTTTTTTTTTCCCGCGAATGAAATTTTTGCAATAATTCGAACTAGTTCCTTAAGACATTTGAGATTAACTAAAGCTGAAAAATTTTCTAAAGCATGTAATCGCACCCAACTTATAGTTTCTAAATTTATTTGAGTTATATTGAGTTTATAGTTTCTAATTATTTAAGGCTGCAAAGCTCTTAAAATTCTTTAGACGGCTTCAATCCAAGCGATACGACGTAACATCGTTGATCTAATTTTATATTTCTAAATGAAAATCAATTCTAATTAGTTTTGCTAGATTAAAAAATAGATATTTGGCATCAGTGGTATTCAGTATTTTCGTTTAAAACCTTAAAATTATTCCAGTGAAAATCAAAATTATTGGACGCTACTGTTAGGGTTTCGTGATCAGTGTTTTTAGCGTTCTAACGTGAAAAGTAACAAAATCATTACGGAGAAAAGTATATATAAATTAAGTGAACATTTCACTTCCTTGTTGAATGTAATTTTATCTAATAATAGTCAGCGCGATACCTGCCTTTTTTAAACGGCAGAAAGAGTAGATTGATTTCCGATTACTTGGGAAACGATATTTCGCATCCTAGGTATTTTAGAAACTGAATTCCTGCTATATGTAGGAAATTCCCTCGAAATCTTTTTTGTTTTAGGAAATTATAAATTTCTATGAAATTGGTTTTAAACTATTTATTTATAATCCGGGTATAAGAAATCGTTTCGGTCTGGAGGAACCTTAAATATCTAATTTCTTAAAACTTTAAAAAATCATAAAATGTAAGTATTAATTTTTAATTAAGGAAGATGAAAAAGCTTATATGCTTTAAAAGATTTCACTTTTGTGCTTTAAAAATTCTCATTGTCACAGGAATACTTTTTCCTAATATCTTTTATATTAAATGTGTAGGCCATATCATAAAAACGTCTGCTGTTAGATGTCGCTGATTTATTCAGTGTTGCAGCAAATAATCCATTACGCGTGAATCTCGAGACTGGAATGAAAATTTGCATTTTTATGGGTTTTTTTTTTTCCCGAAAAAATTTAGTTCCTGACGGCTATAAGCATTAAGCTCAAAATTATACCTAAAATCAATGAAAATAGTTATCAAAAGTTTCTAGAAAAATAATTGAAAGGTACCTTTATCTCTCTGAACCCGGCTGGAGTGAGAATTTGTTTCCCTCAATGCCCGGGGTGGTTTTTCGTTCACAGAAACAGAATGGAATCGTCCTTTCCTTCACCGCAATGCCAGAAAGGGGGACGCCCGCTGCGCGGTCATTTGTCAAAAATGAAAGGGGAGCCATTGATGGTCATTTGCGGTTAGAACTATCGGGACTGGACAAAGTCTTGTGAGTGAAATGCTTTTCGGGCTACTGATAAGAATTCTACTCTATTAGTTTAGGAGGAATCTCGATCAGTTCATCTAAATGCTTTCAAAAAAGTTTCTGAATTATTTTTCACCCAGTCATTAAAATTTCCGTAGGTTCTTGTACTGGCTTCGTAAAATTTTGCTTATTTAAAAAGAGCGAATCCATATTTGACCAGTTATTATTCATTTGAGCAATTGACAGAATCTGGTAAGTAAATCATCAGTAGAGACACACTTATAGAGGACATATAAACTAAAGACTATGAAAAAAGCAACAAAATCCGTCAGGGGAAAGGTGGTTGCTTTTATCATCGAAATTTCTTTCAACTTCAGACATTTTAAAGAAAAGTAATCATTCATCTCGGAGCTCCTAGGAGAATTGTGAACACACAGAAACATTTTTTTATCATCCTGGCAGTCAGTCTTCTTCGGCAAAAATCGCTAATCATAAATATCTCAAATATCATCATCTTATTTTTGCACACTCTAAATGAGTGTTCACCAAGAATATGAGAGAATTACCTCAAGACAAGTTTTATAGATATCAATGAGAAAGATGGGTGTTTATGTTGAAAAGTAAAGGAAAGAATGAATTATAAACAAAAAGAGTCGTAACTTTTTTTTTTCGAATATCGGTAGGCTATTCAGGTTTATTCAAGTATCGCCCCAACACCTTAATTAGACGTTGTATTGTTATTGAAATTAATTTATTTTAGTTTTCAAATTTCATGAAAAGAAAGACTTAGAGCACATTAAAGAATCAAGTAATTCGATTAATTAGAAAAAATATATTTTGAAAAATAATATCTTCAAATTACAAACTTATTTTAAATATGAAGAAAAAAGGCGTTGTTTTGGTTCTTACTTGTCTTGTAAAACGAGGGTCATGTATTATACTAACTTTGTGACAAATTAACCTCGTTTGTGTATATGTGAGGCACAGTTAAATGTTGTTTGTATTAGCAAACTGTAAACAATGTTGTTGAAAAGGTTTAAAATTTCATTATTAAAATTTATTATTTTGTAATGAAATATATTGATAGTTTAATATTTAAAATAAATCTCTAATTTTAAAATGCCGTGCGATGGTATAAAAGATTAAAGACGTAACCTCTCTCCCTTTCCCCTGCGAATTTCCCACTTTGAGAAGCTAATGAAGTAAAGAAAACAGAATCTCGTGCAATATGGAGTCTTAAAAATATATCTTCTGTTTTGCAGTTAAACACAAAACAAAAAACGCATTCCGGTGAGGAAAATTTAGGTCCTATCTATAGATAAAATGTTCATCATTTATTCATAGAGCGAGAAAATCTTACTGAAACTACTTCTTGTGCATATCTGGAGTTCTCGTAAGAGACCCAGAGCGATACTAGATCTCACATATGAAAATTTCCGATAATTAAAAAGACGTCACTGTAAGCACAGTCGATGCAAATCTGGATCCGTAAAAAATCTCAAATTTACGTTCCGACTTCATTAAACCGCCACGTTGGACAAACCCGCGCTTATTTCCTGAGAGCTCATAACTTTATTCCATCGCCATTTTCATGCTAAATTTTTTTTTCTCCATCTTTCTGACCTTATTTGCCTCTATTTTAGTCTCTCCTAATTGCAGCACTGTAATCTTAAAGAAAATACGGATCGGACACGGAAACACCCTTCCTCCAAAATTCCACACCACACTAGGTTTCGCAAGTGTTTTCTGCTAAATTTTTTTACGCAACTTGTTCTCCCTTCTTGATTAGCTCCTCTTTTTAATTCATCTGATTTTAAATCTCTTATTCGAATTTTTTTAACCGTTAATTTAATGAGTAGCCCATTCATTAACTAGATGTGGAGGCGTCGGACGCTTCATGTCCTCTGTACTCCGTAACGAAACTCAGTTCCCTTCCGTTGTGATATCTGACAGCATCTCAAATTATCAGTTGACAAGCCAAATTTAATATCTTCTGATTAATTTCTAATTAATATGTACTAAATATAGAACTTTCAGCAAAAATTAGAGCTCGCAACATCAGAAAGTTTTTTTTAAAAATCAGATGTATGTAATTTTACAATCATTGAAACAATAATTGTTTTCTTAATGAATTTGAATATGTCTAATTTAACTCTTTATTTCAAAATCTTTCAGAAGTCTTGTTTGAAGTTTTTTAACTCTATCTTCTTCTTAGTTGATTTTAACAGTAAATGGTCACCGTATTTCCCTAAAATGTACAAATCATGAAAATTGAGAAAACAGTAATCGACAATTTTTATAGAATCGAAATTTTCTTTGAAATTTGTTTGTAATAATACAAACAAAAAAAATAAATGAGTAAGTAAATAAATTTACTTTTCAAAAAAAAAAAAAGTTGGCTCCAAAGATTCTGTTCGAAAAATGTGTAAATTGGATCATGTCAGAAAAGAGCTTTAAAAGGGGAGAAAGAGTTTTGTAATTTTTTTTACTAAAATGAACATTTTTCATATCTTTTGCATAAAGCAATTTCTCCTATATAGATCATAATGAAATGTATAAAAAATATAATTGTATTTATTTGTTTCTTCTTCTGATAAATATCAATTTCATCGTAAGTAATAACTGTTCCGTTCGCTTCTTTGTACCTCCGGACGGAATGACTTGACAAACCATATCACTCACTGCTAAGAATTCCCCTCCCATTTCTAAAGAGAGAAGAGATAATCAGCCCGGGCAGTCTCGGAACTTCTATACTGCCCTAAAATATTCTCAACCTCCCGGACCCCGTCTCTCAGTCGACATGACGCATTGGGCTCCCTCGCCCTAGAGTTAATTTTGCGACCTATTTTTTTTCTGCTATAATAAACCATAGCGTTTTTGTTTAGCAATCTTGAAATGCAATTAAGAATGAGTTAAGTCTTGAGGTATTTCAGTAACCTTCTAGTAGAATAAAGTTAAATATATTATTTGTTAGTTCACTAACACTCTTGCAACAGAATACCATTTCTCCAAAGGAATGCCTCTTTTCACTTAGAACATTTTATCAAAAAGAACGAAGTGCATATTTACAGGATTGAAGTGGAAGCAAAATATCTAAAATTACAGCAGTATTCATTTTAAATATAAAATATGACCGAGAACAATTCCACTGCTCAATGAGAACAAATCTCATTGTCGCTCCTCAAAAAACAGGGTAGTTGAAGGAATGTTGAGATTTTCACTCCATCTATGCATATATGAATGAGTGATATCCTGTAATGTTTATAATTAGGGTTCCTCTTTAAAATGTACAGCTGGAAGTTGAAGCATTTTTCTTTACTTTCGTATAGCAGTTATTTCGTGAATGAGATGACAAGTAAAAAGAATCTCAAATTTTATCGGGTTCCAGGATATGAAAGAAAAGTTCATGGTTCAAGAAATACGCCTATTTATTTTAATGCGTTGGTTGTAATGTAATCAGGGTCATGGAAGTGTGGAATCATCAATTTTATTTTCGAGTATGAGACGCTTGAGTCACTTTTTATACTTAGTATACGCTACCTATGCTGCCCGTGGAATCAGGACTGAAAAAAGGAGGAAAAAAGTGCCTATTAATGGCAAAATGAAAGTTTTGAAAACAAAATCAAAAAACAAAAATACATGATTGATATTCCCGCTTATTTTTCTTTTGCGAATGACGTCACCCGCCGTGAAGAAGGTCACGTTGCAATAATGTGCATTAGGATATCCAGAATCTTCCTCATGGTTAAATCTCACATGAAAAACTGTTTGAAAACTGATCGGGGAAAAATTAATTTTTAAAAACGAAAAGATATTTTAATAGTTCTTGTTTTAAATCCGATACAACGTTCCATTTGTAGGCTGGAAAAATGAAAATTTTATAGAGATGTTAGAACGTCAGATGCGATAATGAAAGAAATCTGTATTAAAAAATTACTATAAAAGGACTATTTTTCAAATTGATTTCAAACCCAGTGAATTACGTTAGAGGATTCAAACTAATTTCATTAGGAACGGAAATCAAATACGTTTTCCTGATGGTATATATTTCTTTGTCGTAAACTTATTCGAAACTATTCTATTGAGAAATTAGTGAAAATCAACAAACAACACAAAACATTAAATAAAAAAAATTTTTCTGAGAGAAATTTCAAAATTTCGGGCTTGAGGTGTATCTAGTCACCATTACGACTACCTGTGTGCCAAATTTCAAGGTTGTAAGTGATAGATTCGTCTGGATATCGTACGCAGACACGCACACACACAAATATTGCCTTTTATAAGTATAGATACTTCATCTGCCTGCTATTTCTTTTGTAAAATTTAGAAGTGACAAATCATGTTTAATTATTCTGAAGACATTGTTCAGTGCATAATATCTAAATTTCCAAGGCTACAATTGCTCTAAGTCCTGATATTGATAAAGCTTTTCAGTCCTGTCTACAGGATTGATATTAATTAGATAAATATTATTGTAAAAATATAAGCAAGTTTCAGTTTTGAAAGTCTTTAAACGTTTCAAAGAACAATATATTGTCTTAATTCTAAGAGTTATTAATATAGTTATTTAATCACTTGGAATTTTTTTGTTAGAATTAAAAAAATAATGGCTTCCCAGCTTCACCACCTTTGTTACTTGAATTGATATTACTCCCGGGGATTGGTTCTTCATACCCAAGCAGATGCCCCTCCCCCACTTATTAACACGAGTCTTGACTGTATGCTAGCCCAAGAGGGATTTCAGGAACCACCATTGTTCGTAGTATTTTGCATCCATGCTACCAGCTGCAAATATTCTGGCTCAATACAAGTGTGGATGTATAATTATCAATCAGATGAACGAAAAACTGAGGCTCATCTGAGTTATATTGCTGGAATTAGTTGTAGTCTTCTACTTGCTTTAACATGACACGAAAGTCGATCCATTGAGAAACGAACTTAGCTCTAAACAATATATTGAATTGCCAACGTTGCTCCAGACTCAATTGCTATATAAATTACTAGTTTGAATTCAAAACTTTATGTTGATGCAATGACTATTAAACATTTCCGTCGCGCTGTGGGATTCTGTGAATTAACGAATGCGACTGTGCTCTCAAATTCTTGTTTATGTTTTGTCGATTTACACTGTCAATTTTTTATTTGGCCAGTTTGTTAATATCATAAAAAAATCTTTGCTTTCTGCATTTCCTCAAGCTTCTATTCCTTTCCTTCTAGAAGACTTCTAATTGTTTATATCTCCTCAGAAATAACATCTGCCTGTTTCTTTTGCGATAGAGGTGTGTGACAATTTCATGGAATATGATTTCGAAGGACTTCTATTCTATACCGCACTTGTCTGCCCGTTGTGGTTAACTAGAAATACGGAGTTCTTCATTTTTTCTTCCATCGTCATTTATTGAAAAGGTTTCTTTTGTTTTTCATATTTTCTGAGAAATTAAATTTACTAAAGTTCCTATATCCTCTAGATTGCATATATTACTTGGCTTTCTAATATTGCAGTTGTTTTCTTAATTTCTCAAAGTCCAACAACATAGACTTAAAAGAACTATCATTAAATTACTAAATATTATATTCTTTTTGTTTTAAATGCTCTTTTTTGTATCCTTATATATAAATGCAATTCTTTTTTTTGCTCTGATTTTTTCATAATTAAGTTTCCACGAATAATTCTCCTAACTGACAGCCAGGAGCCGTTCTCTTGGAGTTCAAATATGCCGTGGTGTTGTTGCTTCATTAGAACAACCACCGTATACCCTGACAGTGAGTTTTGAGAAAGACCGAATTTAAAAAATAGCTACTTCAGGGGTACTTTTCTTCGTGAACACGAAATTAATTCTCAGGCATAACCATTAATTCATGTATTCATGCTTCCAATTGTTTTAATTAGATATTGAAACAGATGGGCATTTTTATTAATAGAATTCACCAACTGCCTGGGAAAAACCCGTTAAGAGGTGGTTCTGCTGAGAAGCCACTCAATACTACATATTTGCCTTTATGAACGGCCTGTGAAGAAAAAAGTTTGTTAGTATAAGATAAAATTTAAAAAATAAAATGATTCTTTTGTTTCTATATATTTTCGTAGTCCAGAAAATATTTATTATAAATTCCCATCTTTAGGTTTACTAGTGTTATCGGAATTTTTTTTCAACCATTTATCGCCTGTATCTGTAGTTGAAAATGTGTTGTCTTGTGCAAGTAGGTTCCACGCAGACTTTTCTGATATTTATGGCGGCTATTTTGCTGTCAGTTCAACGGCGGCGGCAGTATCACCAGAGGCTGAGATTTTGATTCCCTTGCTATATGGGTCCTATGCGCTTATCATAATCACCGCTATTTAGTTAGAATTTTAAAAGCTACCTTGGTGGTAAAGTGTAAGGAATATTTCTAGGAAAATAAAATTATTGAAAAATCGTGTTGATGCCGATTAAATTAGAAAGCAGTCAAAGTGAAAGAAGCTGCTATATTTTTAAAAACTTAGCTACCCATAGTGGGAAGCTCGAAATTTTGACCTTAGACTTTAGCTTTTTTTGGCCTTGATATTTGCATTAATTAAATTTTAACATGTGCAATTTCTAGATTAATGGGTATGTATTAAAATGTCGGTTTAGTTTAAATCGGCTAAGCAGTTGAAAATAAAAGCATCAATGTTTCAGTTCTGATTTTGTGGATAATTCGAAATTGTCGCAAATGAGTGTTTTCATACTTTAATGATTAAAATAAATCATGTCTGAATTCGCTGTATCCGCTGTAATACCGACGTAGTTAACAAAAAGAGGAATTGAATGATACGTTGATCTCTAACATCGACAATTTGAGCTTTTTTTGATGACGTTCAGAAACGTCTACCTGAAAGTTACTAAAAAAGACTAGACACTCATGACTGAATGAACCTAATATGGCAAATTTAATTCAGTTCGGTTTTAATGTATATATCGAATAATTTCAATATATATATCTGTATTTGCGGAGTTATTTCACAGTATCTTTTTATAAAAAATATCAACTGGAAAAAGAATTAAATTTTAATGAAAATAAAATATAATTAGAAAATCGGATACCTTTGACGTATTGATAGAGTATCTTCTTACTGCCATTAAGTCGGCTACTTCAAGATACGTTACCGTTCAGCAACGGATTCCGAGACTACTACTTTGCAAGATTTTACACCAGCAAAAATAGCAATGAGTCGTATACCGGAGTTCTTTGTTGATCACGCCTGTAAAATGTAAACATACGTCACCTTCCATTCTTCACTTCCCCTATTTTAGCGGAAAATGGCACCTGCCTGGCGCATGCATAGCGCGGAGGTTTTCCGAATCTGTGGCTAAACAATACAACTGTGATATTTGTATTGATCGATTGTTCTATTTTCAGTAAATGCGATAATGAAAACGTCTTTCCTTCAGAATAAATCTCTTTGATATCAAACTTTCAAATTTTCCTGACGGGCTAAAATACCACTAAACCATTAGAATTTTACTCCTTCTAATGAAACCAGACTCTTTTAAAACCTAGAATCCCTTTAACATTAATCACATTTCTTTATACTTCCTGTCCCTTTAACATCACCCTAAATGCATGACTACATATGGTGCCAAGACAGGGAAGCAAGAATAGGTAACCTCCTTTGTCATTCTGGAAAGAAACGGCCCAATGATCCAAAAAACAAGGAGAGAGCTCCTTATTCCTTCCAACAAATTCTAATTTTTAAGATGATAAATTTGAGACTTCATCCAACCGTAATCTGAAAGTTAAATTACCTTTGTGTCCTTGACATTGACACCAATTTCATTTTAAACTGAGAGATATTTAATCTATACTTTCTTCCGCAGGAAATGTGTACTCTTTCTGTCCAATTTTCAATTTTTTGAAATTATACATGCTGTAGAATTACATCACACTAAAAAACGGATGGACTCTCCAACCATTATAGTATAAATGTAGCATGAATTAAGAATTTTGAGAATAAATGGAATCGAATTTTTCTTCAGAAACCTGTCTACAATTTATATTTTTGTCACATTGCTCTTTATAAGAGAAATGCTTAGTTATAAAAGATTGTTAGCCTGTTATTTCAAATAATAGTTGTTTAATCTGCGCATGATAAAATGTTTCAGTTACCAAATATTTCCATTGAAGAAAAAATAATGGTTTCTAGTAAATATTTAAATGTTTACTTTTCTATTTTAGTTTATTTGAACGCTAAAATTACAGTTTCTATAAAAAAGCAATATTCAGGAATTACAGAAAACAGGCATGCAGGAACGTGTGAAGCAATTACGCTGCTGTAGCCTGTGTATTCAGATGTTCTCCGTGAAGCGGTTTTCCGATATTGGTAATCTATTTACTGAGGAAACCTTAATTTCTCCTCTTTAACTTACTGGAGGTCGGAAATTTCAAGTTTTCTATCACTGGCGTGACGGGTTTCTGCTCTTGGATGCAGAATAAAGAAAGAGGATCCACGTACTATCAATCTCTAATACTGCGAAAACCTCCTATGGAAAGTACAGTTTCATTAGAACACTGGTCAAATCAAATTGCATGTGGAGGTGTGGAAACAGTCAAGGATGAAAATGTCTTTTGTTTCTGCATCAAAGCATTGGGGTTGAGTAAACACTGTCTTATCTTCCTCACGCCAAGTGGACTCATTCACATTTTCTAATAATCTGTCGTTGAGAATTCAAGCTTCCAAACAAGCTGCCAGATGTATCCATTGTAATCAGTGGCAACGAGGGTGGGCAGGATTCTTGAAAGTGCTTCCAGAGGGCAAAATAACCAAGGTATGGTGTTACTTAGATACTGTGGTTACTGATCAAAACCTCCAGGACTCCAAAAAATGGTGCCCGCCTTTAACTTTTCCTGGCCCCCCCATACTATCTAGTTACGTCATCACTGTAAATGTCCTGTAAGTGTGGCGTAGCGAGGCTAAAATGGATACCCGGAGATATATTAGATTTTCGTGCCTCACCCCAGTCTATCTTGGCTATAAAGTGTGAAATAAACGCTTTAGCTGGCTGACAACCTGGGAGTTGATAAGTGCGGGAAAAGACCGCACGGTGTCTCATCGAACTCAATTAAAATGTCCAGAGAAGTTGACTCTGATATATTGGCAAGAATTTTACTTTTGTACACCACCAGTTGTGATATTAAATGCGGGATGAAATTCTAGATTTTAAGCAATAGCTACCAATTTCATGGACTTTTCTGTAAGTCTCGTAGAAACACGTGTTAATATTTGGCCCACGCCGACACGGTTGGTGCACATATGGGGTTGTGGGGATGAGGAATTTGAATTATAGCATGCAGCTACATGTGTATCAAGCGCAAATATGAATACAACGCTGCTATTACGAAAGTACTAAATCGTACAATATGTATAAAAAAGTAATATGAAATACGTACCTGAACGAACTCTAAAATACAAAACAAGTGCCCCAGAACAAATTACCACCCTTGCAACGATACCAAGTCAAAATATATCTAAAATGTCCAGTACGAAAATAACCTTAAGATCCAAAACGCATTTAAATCCTGAACTATTCAATTTGGTGTAAACAGGTGTTTTAGAAATATAAAAAAGAAAATTTCTAAATATTAAAGAAAAACAAAGATGTTAAACTATTCGACAAAGCCTTCGCTTTCGCAGACTGAAAATCCCAACCCTTAATCTTATTTCTTCCAGTTTCTCCAGACCACTTTATTGTAATTAAAAAGATTTTAAATCATGCGGGTTTTTTCCGTCTGTAGGTAGGCGTATGAAAAAATGCTCTAGTAAAATGAATAAAAGGAGGGTCCTTACATCACCTTTATTATGATCCACATTCACAATTTGGCTTGCTAGCTAATCTGAAATGGAATAAAAGCAAAGGGCTGCCAAATTGGGGTCAACACACTCCACGAAACTGTTTGGTTCCGACTCTGTTAATAATTCATCCAATAATTTTTTCCAGCTGATTAGTCTAAAATCAAATTTTAAGAAAAATAGGGGCAAAATATTAATTTTATATCTATTTTAGCCAAGCGCACTCCTAGAATTGTGGCTTGGGACGCCATCAAAATAGGGGTCATCAGATTTAAGCAAGACGGGTGCCTTGATTACTTAATGCTCTTTTAAAGATTTACCACGAAATCGGTAACGTATGAAGTTTGCCCGTAGCTTCTTTTGATGCACCGTCAACTGTCATTTTTACCACTTACAATACTTGTGCTCCGTGCAGCTCCTCGATTTACTGATTCAACAGCAATACGTAACTGAACGAAGCACAG
>BGPR01038440.1:0-14708 GCA_013235015.1 Araneus ventricosus | reverse complement strand
CCTAAAACTATGAATTATTAAAAAGGAATAAGGTCCGGGAAAGTTAGATAATTTTGTAGCTAAATTTTTACATTTTGTTGTCTTAAAATAATGTAAATTTGTTTTTATTTGTAGAATGTAATTAGGCTCCAGAAAGTAATTATTATAACTAAGATTTGAAGTTTATAGTACAACTAACTTAGAAAATTGTAGTTAGCAGAAAGATTAAGACATTTAAAAATACGGCAAACAAAATTACTCTATTATTCTCCGAGAATGCTTGAAAAAATGTGATGGTAACATACTGAAATGTTGAATAAAATGAAGAGTGCATTGAATCTGTTAAATAATTGTGGCGGCGAGTCAGGGGGGGGGCGCCAGGGGGCAGACGCCTCCCTACTTTTGGCTGAAAATTTGAAATTTTTATTTCATTTTATTTGCAAATCTAAGAATTATTAAAAAGGAATAATGTCCGGAAAAGTTAGCTAAGTTTGTAGCTAAATTTTTATATTTTGTTGTCTACTCCTATACTTCCGGATACTTTTAGATGTCTATAAATATTTTGCTACCTCCTCCCCTATTTTTTCGACCCAAATGCCGCCATTGTTAAATGATGATTAATTAACACGTATATCTTTCAAGTTGTTACAAGCTAAAAAATTACTCAAGGCATATCGAAGTACTACATTTGCAAGCGATTGTCTTAATAATTCCTAGAATCTGATTCTGAATCTGAAAATTCGTATTGGCAATGCTGCTGTTTTCCAGATCTCAAAAAATGGGCGCAGCTGGACCGTCATTTCTCTGAAGAAATCAGAAAGTTGGTGTTGCTTTATATCTCAGTCGTTTATTTATTACATAAAGTAGAGAAATTCGTCGATTCCTCGGACTGCATTAATACTTAGAAAAAATTAGCTTAATGTTCCTAGAGAACAAATTGTTTGTATCGTTTAATGAAAAAAAAAAAATAGTTGTCTAATGTAATAAAGTGCGTTCCTCTATGGATTGCGTTAGTTACCTTTCTTGTCGCTGAGTGGCGCTGACAACGCACCATCCAATCATCGACGTACCTACAGGTACTCATCAACCAACGACCTTTCCATTCAGATCAGTAGGAATAAAAGCTGGTTATACAGTATCAATTTGGGAAATTTTAAGAGGAAGGATCTTTGAATAATTATTTATTCTATTGAAAAGTTCTGTAAGAAAATCCGATAACAGGAAATAATAGTCTGCTATTATTTCCTGTGATTATCCAAGAGAAAATTGTAATTGAGAAATCATTCAAAAATGAATAAGAAAATTCTTTAAAGTCAGTGAATCATATCATTACAAAAATCTAATTTTATTACTAAATTTAAATATATGGGTGTTCAAAAAGACCCAAAGCAGGAAAACTTGCACAACATATGCAATAATGTAGGACAGAAGCATTGTTCTTACCTGCTCAATCTTTAGAAATGTGTGAAAACTGTTTTCTTATAGTAAAACATATTCTTTAAATTTTGTAGCGAACAATTCATAGGGACAATCTCAATAAAACTTGAAGCTATTAAATTGCCCGATATATCGCAGAGAAACTAAAAATTAAATTTAATATTCTTATTGGTAAAGAATGAGCGAATATGTATTTTTAATTTGTATTCGTTTCAAAAAAATTTTGCAAATAAAATGCATAGGAGAAACTCGTGAAAATTAACTCATATTTAAGAAAGTGGAAATATAGTGAATATTTTGTTTACCACTATTTTTATTAGTTTATAGTTTATATAAAAATTTAAGCTGCGAGCTCGACCTCAGTAAATTTACGTTAGTATATAATCATGAAAGGCAGCAGATCCAGTGCTGCTAAATAGTATAATTGCGAAGACAATAACTTTTAGTATATATTATTATACGTTTCTGCCATTTTGCAAACGCGATGATGCAATATGAAACCTAAACACGACACATTCGGCTTTATGGAGAATTGAATTTTTTTTGCTCTAGATATTTTATATTTTGAAATTATTACTCTGAAGAGTTTTCATCGAGTCATTTGAGCGGGGCGGTGGCAGTCTTTGCGGTAACTGTGAAGAGAATATTAAGAAGAAAGTAATACGGCTTTATTCAAAAATCGTCTTTACTATTCAAAGTGATTAAAATTAAAAAAAATAATTTATTTTCGTTTTTTTCGTGCAATTGACGCAGCAATTTAAATTGGTCATCATAAGGTTATATAAAACTGTTATCTGACACAGTATGCATTGTTCCTTAAAACGTTTTGCAGTTCTGTATTTTGAAAGATTGATTCCTGATATGAGTAATTTAACGTGGGAATAAAAATAATCTTAAAGTATATCAACATGTCTTTGGATATTACTGTCAATAAACTTATTAATATTGTTGTATTGTTATCGCAACTTATTGTAAACTGTTATAATAATTTCTGTTACGGATTCTACCCAGATGGCGCTTTTGAGCATCTTGTGGTAACGGCTTCCTCCCCTACGAAGAGAGTGATTGTGAGTGGTAAGTGGCAGGCAACGGAAGGAATGGTTTGTAAGAAAAGTACCGGGTAGTCTTAATAATTGTTGTAAATATGTACATAATTATGTAATATACCATCTATCTACGTATATTATTTTATAATAATAAATAATATGAAAAGGCAATATTTGGATTTTAAATGACACCACTGAATCACAGACGCAACAGTTTCCAAGCTATAATTCTTTTATCAGATTTTATGGTGATATAGAGATACCACTACAAAATTATAAGTAATACATTCCTAATTATATTGGAGATATTAAGACACAATTTTATTAAAATTTATAGAAGTTGGTCTGTGATGTGATTTTGCAGTACAAAAATTGTTCCTATTGTTTGTCATCAAAGTAAAAAAAGTAATTTTGAGGTATACAAAGTTATATCGTGCGCTCAGCTTTTTAAGTTAAAAATGGAATATGCAGGAAATGTAATATAAAGAACTGATTAAATATCTCTGCAGTCTGGTTAATCTTAGACTGATTTATTTTTACCTACTGTTACTAGTGTTTTATAAATGAATCAGTATCTTTATCTAGCAGGCACATCTACAAATTTTAATTCTTTTTAAGAAGATTCTTCAATTTTTTATTAGCATTTTTTTCTGACGTAGAACTTATCTAGATAAGAATTAAATGATCCATTATAAATAAGATAGTAGAAGTTTATCTAAGGAGCTTATTAACTGATATTTCATTAACGCATTATTTATGATTGTCCCTTTTTTCAGGATGCTGATTCTCTTTTTCTTTCACCTAAAACATTACAAATTTTAGCTTTGATTGTTGCATCTGAATATTGAGCCGACTTCTATAAAAGGTATAAATCCATTAAAAATAACTTTTCTGATTTAAAAGATAATTAATTCTAATTAAAAGTTAATTAATCAGATTAATTAAAAAAAATTTCAGAAATAGCGTTTCGTTTCATATTTCATTAATTTTTTCATATAATGTAATTTTATTTGGAAAACTGAAGTAATAACCCAGATAGCAATTTTAGTTTGCAGTAAAGTTGCAGCAATCTTGCTGTGCAAATCTGCAAGCTTGCGGCAAGGTTGACATGTGCATTTAATCGACACTGCATTTTAATCGTAATTTATTTCAACAAAAATTAAATCTAACTAGAATATAAGCCCCAGTTTGATTTTTCAGGATGCTCGTTTTACTATTAACAGTATCAGCGGTGGCGTTTTTTAATGTGAAACGTATGAACAAGGTTCTATTTGAAGTACTGGCATTGTTACGAGATGGTAAGGAGAGCATAAATTTCCCAAGCGCCTGTCTGCAGCAGAAGGGAAATATTAGTGTGCATTTGTTAATCTTTAAAGCGAAATATGACGAAAAGGCAAAAAATTACTATTGTAGCGGTTACAATTCACTACCTTCTCCTTTTATGGTAGGTGGCGCTACTAGAGCCATCCGGGTTTTTCCCATGATGCCTCTCTCTCTTCGTTTCTGTGTACTTGTCTTGCGTTGTTGTTCTCAGTCTTGCGTCTTGTACCTCTTCATGTACTGTGTCGTGGAACTTAGCCATCTAATGAAAATGGTTCCTGAAATTGAATTAATTCTTCAACAGCGGCATTCCATATAAACATGAGTCTCGTCCCTCTACACTATCATTCATAGGTCAGCATGCCATGCCCTTCCTGAATTCGTCTCCTTGCTATGTCGCTAATGACTATCAGGAGAGAAATAACCTAGTATACTGTGGACGCAAATTACCCTCGCTTCACTACTGTTTAAAAAGCGCTCCTGTAGGAATTCCCGAAGAATCTGTCTTAAAGACTTCTGACCGACAATAGAGGAATAATTGCCTGAAGCAGAAGCCACTCTTTGTGGTGTCAGCATACCATTTAATAAAATTCAGATAGTGATTCCACGTTTATTCACTTTTAATTTTGTATAATTCCGTGTTATTATTTTTAATACAATTTTTTCTAAGTTTACATCTTGTTTGCTATTTATTGCCAGCTCTCAAGCTTTCACCAAATTCCCAAGATAGTGATAGAAGGCATAAAAATACCCAGAAAAATGTGAATGCATCGCATTAGTTTTCAAATTGTCTGTTAAAATGGAAAAAAAGCGTGTATACATCTCTTAGTGGCTCCCCAAGCTGAGGATTTTATGATTCAGGTACTTTTGTAACCAAATATATCGGCAATTATTAAAGCTATAACAGAAATAAAACTCTGAATTTGTAGCGAAATTTACATCCTTTAATTTCGTGTACAGCATGTTTTTTTAAACTTAACTAGGGTTTTAGATATTCATGAAAAACCAGAAAAGGAGGATGAAATCGAAGATGCGGCGTGAGCCCCCCCCCCCCTCGGCCTCCAGTATTGGTCTTTTAGTGTGTTCCACAAAAGCCCCTTACCGGCATATGTACCAATTTTCAAAACTATAGGAAACAATTCTTTTTTCCCCAAACCGTTCGCTGACTGGACTACTAGGTCTCTCCCTTAAGTGGAAAGACAATACACGAAACTTAAATGGTGCACTTCCGCATTACAGGATAATTCAAATTTTTGAAAAAACTAAACGAAACCCAGGTTACTTGAGAGAAGTAATGTTAAGCTCACAGAGAGCGGATGAATTGATAACTTCACATTGGGAGCACGTGTCTCCGTCTGTGGAAAATATTTATTCGAGTTTAACCCTTTGGTCTGCCTCAACACAAGAGGGCGCTCTCCACCGTATGAGAATTAATCTCGAACTATGGTTGGGAGCGTCGGTTTTGTATTGTTTGAATAGGCTTGAAGGAATGTAGTTCGTTTTCAGGTCGATTTGACGGCCATAGATATTTATAGATGTTTTTTTTTATTAAATGTTATTTTTAAATGCAACTTTGTAGTTTTTACGAGTGTCAGTGTCGTTCCTAGCACCCTTAGAATTAGGTTTAATTTATCTTCGGTAGTTTATTTCACCGTCCCAATGTTAACGGAATAAATAAATCGTTTCAGATCTCTTCTAGTGAGAGAAAAACTTTTCTGTTTTTTTTGTTTTTTACTTTTTTGTGGAAGCGTTGTTAAAAAGTCACGCATTACGAAAGAATCAAAATGTGGAGTAATGAATTAAAAAAAAATTATTAATACTCAGTTATCTTTCTCATATGGTTTTTATGCAAAAAGAAGATAATTTCGTTTATAGCTATTAAACTTCAATATAGTTAAATAGAAAAATGCATCAAGTTTAGTCAGAGGACGATTTTTATGAAAGCGAACATTTAAGAACAATTTTACTTGCGATTTTAAAATACGCATTTGTTAAAATATTAGTTTTTCACTTACTTAATCTAACTGAAAACGAAATCAAATACCTTTCAGAAATTTCTAAAAACTAAATTTTAATTTGAATGAGCAAAAGCAATAATAACTTATTATCTTTTACACAAGTGCTTTCATCGCACAAATCGTAATTGAATTATACATATCCAGGGTGTTCCGAAAATATGTGGAAAAAATGAAATGGTAAGTCAGGCATACGATAAGGATCCGAAATCACATAGGAACATGGGTGCGAAAACGCCATCTGGCAGCAGCAGATGGCATTTAAAATAATAAAGCGCTGGCCACAATTGCTGACACTTTTAGAAATTTGCACGTATTTTTCAAATATCTTCTCGAACTGCTACTATATAAATAATAGGTTTTAACCCACAATTTACATTGAAGATTCGGTCACGAGTGCATTTTGGAGACCGACCAGAAATTGATGAAGCCGTAAAAGGATTTTGCCTCACCCCATTTCACAGAAAGCTGATAATGATTTGCAACTTTCGTCAATTATTTTGTGTGTTGTGGGCAATATTTACATGCATTTTCGTAAAAATAGCTGGAATATTTGGGAAGATATAAAGGTTTCTTTACAAAATCCCGAATTTTTTCGCATGTATTTTACTTATATCTTGCTGCGTTTCAAACCAAAGTGCCTGAAACTTACAGAGCATGTGACAATTTGTTAGAGAAGCATTGTCTTAAAATTTGAAGTTAATAATTTGAACATTACAGCAGATGTGAGGATTTGTATTAAATAATTTTTTATTGCGAATGCGCGAAAGATAGCCTAATTTTTCTTCCACAACTCAGAGCCAGATATATTGGGCAACTTACATAAAAATTCCAGTTCAATACCTTTAAGATTCAGAAAGATACCAGCATTTTGGTCAGAACTGTTTTATTTTAAATGCCAACTGCTGCCTCTAGATGCGTTTGCGCACACATGTTCCTATGTGATTTTGGATGCTCATCTTATGCTTGACCTACCCCTTCATTTTTGCCAGATATTTTCGGAGCACCCTGTATATATTGCACAGAATAATAAATGTAATAATATAATGTCTCAAATAAGAAAATAATCAATATTTGCTATATTAATGATATACGATCGCCTAATTGCTAATTTTATTTTTAAACACATTCATCGCTATAGACGAGATATCTCGTCTTTTAGGAATCTTCGCTGCGCACAAGAATTTGACTTGCATGACAAATTTATTAATTTAAGCTTGATAATAGATGTCCGTAGAATACGTTCATCTCTTTCTTTTTAATTTATAAATTGTCTAGTGAGAGCATGGTTTGCCTTCCTTGAAATTTGCATGTAATTCGCCCATAGTGATCAATGCGTTAAACAGCATACATTATAACAAAACTCATATTATATACGCTTTATTAGAATATTTCCGTTTCGATGCCGATCACTTAGGTAGTTTCCAAAGATTGTTTACGAACAATACGAGATATCAGTCCAAAGCACTTTTTAGAAGATAATGTTCCATTCTGTTTTAGCGCGCTCCTCTTTAACTGATTAATTTTAAATTCATCATTTCATTTGATGGATAAAATAATGTTGGAATAACTTTTGTTTAATGACTATTATTATAATTACTAGAAAATCACCCGTCATACCATGGCGGGTGGAAATTGCCTCTTCATTCGAGAGATTTCCCGTCAAATTTGACGTGCTTAAATCGATATATATGCGAGAAAAATGTTTAAGATTGATTGAAAACGAATAAAATAAACATACGTTTTATGATAGGAAATATATTTTATTTACATATTTCTTTATTCAAAAACCTCTTGGTAAACAACATTCCGTGTGAAGTATTTTTCGTTGTTTAGCAATTTTATTATAATTCAATAACCATGAAATTCTCAGGTTTTCAAACGTAAGTCAAAAGTTAAAATTTCAAAGGAATTCTTTTTCGAAATTCTGATCGAAACAAAGCACTTCTCTGCTTGTCAAACGTTGCCAAAAAATATTATCAAATTAGATCATCACGATTGCAATAAATAATGAGATGCATCGTGGCGTCTAAACTGTATCACGCGCATGATATACCACTGATGTAATTTACTACTATTTTCTATTAAAAAAAAGAAAATAATTTGAAATATATAATTAATAAAATTTAAATTTCTCAGGAACTATTAATCATAGCGAGATAAATTTTATATCAATCGATAGAAAATTTTATTTCGCGATTTTAGAGCTATTAAATTTGAAATTAGAACGACGATTACTCATTTAAATTTAAAATTACTGAAATTTAGGCTCCCTAACAATGGAACAATGCTGTTTAGCGTCTCACAGTACTATGGCGTGAGTTTTATTGTTGGTGACGTCAGAGCGTTACTAAGAGACAGATCTGGGCTATTATATTAGTAATCTGAAGGAAAACCAAACTTTCAGATTTTAAATTACTGTGATAATCGCTCTCGCTGAAGTGCTGAGAGAAAATTTACATCTCTTCTTTTTGCATCTACAAATCAAAATTTTTCGAATATCAGGATCTTTCGGAAATGAACGAAAATAAATGTTTTTGCCTTTCGAATTTCACGAATGAATCGACAGCTTAGCTTTAAAATATTACCGTAAAACTATAACATATGAATCTGAAAAGAGCCAATTTTTAATCTTTCAGTTTACGAACCAGAGGAAAATTCAAAACATTCTTTGGAAATCATGTAACCTCCTCAGCATTGAATCAAAAGAAAAATGTTTATAATATAGCTGAAATTCCAGCCTTTTAATTTGGAATTTGAGGAGAAAAAGAAACAAACAAAAAAATAATTAAAAAAAAAAAAAACTCTCGGCTTTATTGTAGAAAAAAATAAGATAAAAAAAAAAAATATTTTTTTTTAATTAATCAAAAAATCCTATTACACACGACAAAAAAAAAAAAAAAAACGAACAATGAAATAGTATTCTCAAATGGAAACGATGTAAAGTAAACAAAAAGAGAAGAACCAGGAAACATTTTCGTTAAAAATGAATATTCATGACGAGGAATTTATAAGCAATAAAAATAAGTTTTGTTATGTAAAATGAAGGGGATACAATAAACAAACCATTAATCGTGTATTTTAGCCATTTCTTAGAGATGGAATAAATTTCTTTCTTTTATTCGAAACTGCTTGGAAGAGCCGAGAGTTTCGGAATCTGTCCCAATACAACGTAATGCGCAGAGACTCATTGTACCGTCACGTTTGTTGCCCCTCCCTGAAACGAAACATCGTCTTAACCCTTTAAAGGGCCATTATTTTCTAGTAGTGTTATAATAAAATGGCTTTGAGATTGAGATTCGTTTATGAAAATAAATTCATTTAGCGTATTCGATGACATTAATTTTTTAAAATTAATTTCGTTAATTAATAATTAATTATCAAGTCCAGACACTTCGTTACGGTTTGAGAAAAGAAATTGGAACACCTAGGTTTTAGTTTCATCGAATCTTAAAAACTGCATTTAAAACTGTTGGTGGTTAGCATACTTACCTCAGCCTTATAAAGGGTTAAACTAATATTATTGGAAGATAATTATTTCCTCCTTAGGATGTTATATAAATTACTTTAATGAGATAATTATTTCCAAACTTATTGGCAAAAAATGAGCAACGCAGAGATATAGTTAATTTTTTTTCTTATTTAATTAAATATCTTAAGAAATAATTAATTTTGAAAATTAAGAAATACTAGCATGTTTGACGTAGGAATCGACTCCTGAATGTCATGTGCAAATTTCATATTGCTATTATTAACCATTTCGTAGGAATTCTTGCGACCGAGAGACACATGTATTTTCGACTTTATATATGTCTTGATGTGAAATGAATAATATGAAAATATCTTTTTAGATATGAAATGAATAATATGAAAATATCTTTTTAGATATGAAATGAATAATATGAAAATATGTTTATATATGTTTTCTGCTTTCGATATGAAATAATTTTAAGTCAGAGAAAACTTAATGAAACATTTTATTTTAAATATATACTTCTTAATAGACAATTCCTAATGTACAAGTGCCACATTTAAAGCATAAATAACAATCATTCAGAGTAGTACAAAGCATCAAACAAAAATGAATTTTATTATAAAGAAATGTCTTACTAACAAAGAAGTAAATAGTATCAGAAATATTGACAAAAAGTTACATAAGCACATCATATATAAAATCTTACAAATTTCACTATGAAAACTGCAGCCTTGTCAGTTTTTTTTTTCCCAAGTCCATTGTTTGGCATTATATTGGGTTTAAATTTATTACAGAGAGGGAAATCAGTAGGATCTGAATAATTGTTGGGGGACAGAAAACAATCTTTTCTAAGTTTTTATTTGTTGCTGATTTATAATTAACATTTTCTTAATTATCGTGCTCTTAAATATTACTACCTTTTGTATAAGATTTAAATATTATTTTAGGACAAATTTATGACTTTTTAAATTTTATTTCCTCCGTATTTTTCAATGATTGCTTGTGAAAATTATTATGTTATTCAAAATAATTTTTCTTCATTTGTTTTAAAATAAAATTAGGAGCATAAATACAGTCTTAATTGTGATGATGGAATATGAGAAATGGTCTAAAATGTCCTTCAATCGTATTAATGTTAAATAATATTCCCATTCTGCAAAAATATAATTCCTCAAAGTATATCTTTAACATGGAATGTATATCAATAATTGTGAGCAATTTCACACGTTTTGATAATTTTCTGAAAAAAAAATGAAAATGCATTACAATCATGTTTATAAAGTAAAGTTTATGGAGTTTAACTTAATCAAATTTAACAGCGCACATTTTAACTTTGTCTTTTGCTGTTATGAATAATTTCATTTCTTAAATTTGCCAACCTCTTTCAAAATGATAGGAAGTCATCCGTAGAATTTTGATGCATGAAAATTCATTCAAGAAAATGATAGTATTATAACCAAAAAAATATGAACATTAATTTATAATACAAAATATTTTTTTAAAAAATCAAACGGTTTTACCAGCAGAAGAAATAAATCCTGGGTTTCCGTTTTTAAAAAGATATGTGGGAAAAAGCAGCAACGCTTATATGTTAAGATATGCTTCAGGATTTCGAAAGAGAAAAATCGTCTTTTCTATTTTAGCTTGCATCAATTTCGTAGCGCCATCTGATGGCGATGGGTGACTTCTCTCTTGAATTTGGAGGCCTAAGCAACTGATCAGCTTTCATTGACACGCAGCAAATCTTCCTGAGAATATATAATTTGCAGAACCCATATCGAACAATTAAATTCGCAACTAGGAAAGAAAGAAGATTATCGTTACAGGAAGCGTTTGGAGATGCTTCTGAAAAAATAGCTTGACTTAAAAACACGGGGCGCTTCCAAAGAACTTATAAGAGAAGAAGGGACTCTCCGAAAACTTTGGCAGTTTGCCAAAAACCAATTCTGGCGAGATTTTGTAAGGAAGCAAACATTTAGGAAGTCTCGCCAGGTCCTGTTGCGCAAAAGAATGCGCAGGGGATTTCATTTGTTTTGATCGTGGCGTGGTTCTTACTTTGGTTAACTTGCAACGGATTTTTTTTTTTTTTGTCGTCTTTGATTCTTCTAGCTTGCTTCTAGGTCTGAGAAAACAAAATCCAGCATGATTTATGACAGATGTATTTCTTCCAACGCCACTCGTGCAAAATCGCAGGAGTTGAAATATTTTCGTTTCCCAAAAGACGAAGAAAGGTATGAACGAATTTTACTCATTTTTCAACCTTCGGCTTAATGTATACATAGTTCGTTCTCGTGTCAATAAATTTCTTTAATGCTCGCATTATGTTTTATAGATCCGCATAAACCCAGCATAACAGGATGGCAAGGCACACTGCTTTCCTTCTTCTGGTACCTGAATTGTTTGAAAAAAAGAAATTTGTCCTCCTCAGCCGCTTCAACCAAGATGCCTTAGAAAACTATTTTTCTCAGGTATGTTGCTCATTGCTTGAAATTAATTTATTTAATTATAAAATTTGAGTTTGGTAAAAGAAAGCTGAGTAAATTAATAAATTGCTTTTATTTTATTGAACTTATTTAACACAACTTTTTCATCATTTCTTTAGGTATTCTTTAAAAAATTCAATGTCAAATTATTTGATTATAAACACAAATTTGGAAGGTTCAATTTATTCTAAAATTTAACAATATTTTTAACATTTAAGAAATCTTTTAAGGCTGTCTTAAATGAAAAATAAGTAAATTGTGTAAAATAATTTGCTGATTACTATAAAAAATACATAGAAACTTAAAAATGTTTACTAATTCCATGTGTTTAATTGATATTTTCTCTTTAGGTGAGGCGAATGACAATCCTACTCCAGTGGACTTCCTGCACCAGGACACGGATGTTATTAGCTGAATTGATGTTTGCTATGTGTGGAAATGCCATCTATGAGCCAGATGATAACATCATTCTTGAATCCACCCAAATCATCCCGCAAACAGATGAAGATTGCCTAGATCTTGTTATTGATGAACCATCATGGATTGCCCAGAAGCACAGGAAAATTGGGATGATTTAGAGCTCAACAGTGCCACTTATGTGGCAGGCTACATTTCAAAAAAACTCTTCAGAAAATCTACTGTGAACTCTGCAAATCAAATATATGCCAGCAACGCAGCAACTGCCACTATTATTTTTTTGTCATTTAAAGAGTTTGCTAACTCAAAAACCGGATTACAATATCCTTCGCAACTCTTTGTAAATTGTATTTGTAAACCCGGTGAAATTTTCAACTATATTTTTTCAAACACAAGTCATCAAAGGGGAATTTTGAAAAGATTAATAGCAAATTTGAGGGAAATTGAAAATTCTTTTTTGACTTGCAGTGAACATTCAACTGAACTTTGGGAATTGATAATAAATTCATATACCAGAAAAATGCTGTACAACAAATTAAAAATTATTTCCAAAAAACAAAGCAATTTTTTTTTTAAAAAATTGCAATAAAATCTATAAAGATATATAGCCATCATTTATGTGTATTTTATTTTATATTTTCTTTAGTTCAATGTATTTTATATATATTTTAATTGTAGTCAAATATAAATGATTAATGGCAATTCCATTTCATTATTAAGATACACAATTACTGATGAATTGATTTTCAATGTATTAGTAAAATGCTTTAAATTTTGCTACATCCTATTTCATTTTGATTGTGCTTCCATAATTGACCTTTATCAAACTTGTTATGAAGGAATTACCCTCTTAAAGAATTTGAACTGTATGAAAGAATATTAAAACTGTATTTTTCTATAAGTATGTTATGATGGTTCTATACATCCTATTTAATTTTGATTGTGCTTTCATAATTGATCTTGATCAAACTTGTTATGAAGGAATTACCCTCTTAAAGAATTTGAACTGTATGAAAGAATATTAAAACTATTTTTCTATGAGTATGTTATGATGAAGCAGTTTGAGATATAAGTATGTTATGATGGTTCTATACATCCTATTTAATTTTGATTGTGCTCCCATAATTGATCTTTATCAAACTTGTTATGAAGGAATTGCCCTCTTAAAGAATTTGAACTGTATGAAAGAATATTAAAACTGTATTTATCTATAAGTATGTTGTGATGGTTCTATACATCCTTTTTAATTTTGATTGTGTTTCCATAATTGAATCAAACTTGTTATGAAAGACTTACCCTCTTAAAGAATTTGAACTGTATCAAACATTTTGCAGCGTATACATCATTGTTCAATGTATTGATTATAAATTGTTATATGGTAACATTTTACTTGTAGTTTGTAAAATTATTCTATAAGTATGTCATAATGGTTCTATAGAAGTAGTCATTGGTTTATTTTAGTCGTAAATTTGGCACACACATCACAGTTGCTTTTTATCTGC
This sequence comes from Araneus ventricosus, assembly GCA_013235015.1. Taxonomy (NCBI): domain Eukaryota; kingdom Metazoa; phylum Arthropoda; class Arachnida; order Araneae; family Araneidae; genus Araneus; species Araneus ventricosus. Next base: position 1,034 of record BGPR01038440.1, on the reverse strand, counting down.
TATGACTTAATGAAACTGTAGCTGAGTGTGAGGCTAGACATTAAGTAAGAATGCAGCAGAGAACTGAGAGTTTGCTGAGTCTTCAGGTTTTTCGCACATTTTTGATGGCCTTTTTTTCACAACTTTTTGTTGTTTTAAATATTCAGTTGGATAATCCTTATACTTGACAATCTTTCTACGTCATAATTGTCATGACAATAATGCTTTTTGTAGTATCGAAAGAGGTATTTTTTCTCCTCTTCGACAGCTTTCCAATGTCTACAAAGGGCTGCTTGCTTTGACTTGATGCAGTTCTACTGATTGATGGCATTGTAGCACTCTCTTTGCTTTTAATTTTCCATTATATGAAAAACCTACCACAATCAAAAATCACTTAGAAAAACTTCTTTAGATTCTTTGAACAATGTATTAATGTATTTTTTCTCCTCTTGATGATAACAAATTGATCTTTTTTTCTTGCATTCATTTAAGTAGACCTGTATTTCATCTACTGCTAAAATGTTTTTTTTTCTCTCATTTTTCTCCTGATAATTTCTTTTCAAAAAGAATTCTACAGCCTATTCTGGGTTCAGCAATACAACATGAAGAAAGAAGATGAGAATTTTATTTTTATAATTTAAATTAGTGTTAATAATTTTGTTTACAGTTGACACTGAGCATTGTAATGATTTTTCAATATACATTTGACTTGGAGAATTTTGTTTTAACATTATATATCTCCCCCTAGCAGTATTTCATGACCTGCGTTTTTTGCTTTGATACATATTTGGAACAATATTTCCACCTGAAGCCAGACTTAGACATTTTTTTCCTTTCGTATTAAGAATAATATCTGTTGTGTCATTAGATATAAAACAACCATACAACATCTTTGAATAACTAAGCAAGAAGAATTCTCTTCAGAAAGATTGAAAACATAGCCTTCCATTCATCACTTCTTCATAAGTGCCATTTTTGCATGTAAAAATTTTTTTGGGTAGTACATGATAATGTATACTTCCAAAAATGTAATTGATGTGACCATTTTTTCCTGT
>BGPR01038439.1:0-14708 GCA_013235015.1 Araneus ventricosus | reverse complement strand
ATGAACCCTTCTTTAAATATATTGGGCCAATTTGAAAATTGATTGAAAACGCTTATCTATTATTAGAAAAATCAGGCTATCCTCAGCGAATAATAATTACCACGATGGAGATGTGGTTCAAGTTCTGGCTACTATAAACTAATTAAATTGAAAGCAAATAAAATATCCTTGCTCATTCTAGAGCTGCTCCTCTTCGATCCATTATAATATCATTGAAATGTGTAATATCAAAATTATTCGAAAAAAGAATGCAATAATAAAATTGTATCTAAAGTTATTAACGAAAATAGCGAGCCAAAAAATGGAATTTAGGCCAAGATAGAAAATTCTAAGTGGCTTTGAAAAGACCAAATTTTCTTAATTTGCAGTAAAAATAATATGGTAAACCCTGTTTAAAGACAAAATTTTGAAAATTAAAAGATAAGCATCCACTTTTATATCTATAAGCAAGCAGAGTGAAAAAAACCATGAATGGTTTAGAAGAGGACTTAAGTCACAACCACATGTCATGACACAGAACAAAACAATCGTCTCAAAAAACTAAACTAGATGAGATTATTTTTAAAGCAGGCATACTGTAATGCATGAAGTTAACAGGCAAACTTTGAAATTTTAATTCTAGAGATAATTACCAAGTTTTAAGTTCAAGGTAAATTGACCTTCTTGGTATCACATTAATAGTTAAAAGATGCCAGGAACCAATGAAGAGAGGTTGCTTTAACAGTAAAAACTAAACCCTTGCGACCGCTGACTAAGGATTATCATCTTAAAGAACCCGCACTGAATCATCGGGTAGAGCGGTTCAAAAATTTATTGAAAAATAAGGAGTGCGTTTTGCGACTTGAAAAGATCTTCAGATTCTGTGGGGACATGTGCAATAGGCTTAATCAGTACTGAGTCTATAGACTTGATTGGAGTGTTCCGGTTTCTGGAAATTATTATTATTATTTTAATTTTTTTTTTCTTTAACTTAGCGTCATGTGAATTTATTGACTTGGAGTGATATTTCTTCTAATACTAGGTTAACTGTTCTAGAGTTTTCGACGGTTTTAGGATTTGTTTTGTTTTATTTTAAATTGTTATCTTGTCCATCTTAATTTGTTTGTTAGATCTCTTGTGGTATTTTTTTCATATGTAAATACTCATTTTTCACTGCTTTTATAATTTTCACGTGTATTCCGTCCATGTTTAAACATTGTCTGTAATCTTTTTTTCTGTTCAATAAAGTTTCTACGCACACCTATCCAAACTGCAAACCGGAGATTTTTATCTTTGGAGTCAGGAGTGTGTCATAGTGTAATGTAATGTGGGCTTCTGTGCGGTTTTTGTAATGCTTACTGTATCTCGATTTTTGATTGTAACTGTTTGGTTTTAAATGCTTTTGATTTTAATCTGCTTACCTTTATATATTTTTTGTGTGTGTTTTGTGTTTTTAATGTTAAGCTTTTTGTGTTTTTGCTCGTTTTTAATGTTAAGCTTTTTGTGTTTTTGCTCTTAATCTTTTTGTGTTTTGTGTTTTTGCTCTTTATCCTTTTGTGTTTTGTGTGTTTGTTTTTTTGGAGTTCATTGTTGTAAACGATGATTTTTTTTTCAGTTGTTCTGCTCATCCTTTGGGGTTCTTTGTAAATTATTTTTAATGTAGTTCTTTTTTGTTTTATGTTCCCCTCAGGCCTGTGGAAAGCCTTACACCCTCTTGGGAAGGCTGGGACAGGTGGGTAGTAAATAAATAAAAAAAACAAGGGCAGGGGAACACACAGACAACAAAGTATTTTCATTAGTTCGCAAATGTTGCACGTGCCTACCCTCTCAAACAATGACACTTTCCCTGTCGTAAATGGTGGACCGCAATTAACTACGAACTGATAGATGGACGTCAGATCTGTGAACTGTATCTGACTTAAAAGACGCCATCAGACTTGTTTCAGCATATTCCTCTTGCTATGGATCGTGCTATTTCACTGTTCGCCAACTTCCATAAGCAAAATGTCGTTGTCGATTTTATTTGTTGAGTTTTATGTCTATCTTTCAATGGATTTTAGTATTGTAATCATAAAAGGGAATTAGGAAATCAATTAGGGAATCAATAAACTCACAGTCCATACTGAGATCAAATCATACAACCAACACTTTCGCGAAATATTCTTTTATGTTCAGATAAAGTAACAGGAAGCATTCGAATTGGAATAGATTGTTTGACCCGTTAAATTACATGTGGCTACAAATAGGTTGTAGAAGCACAAGATATTTGGAACCTTTAGGGTAAAAGCAGTAAAAAAAACTGTCGAACAAATGGCACAAATAGAATGCTTTTAGAAACAAAGATGTAATCAGATCTGAAAGTGTTAACGCCCCGCAAACAGAAAAAATATGACTGATAAAAATATAAGATAGAGTATAAAGAACAAGAGAGAGTATTCTAGACATGACACAGTATACATTAAGTTCACTGTCAGCAGATAAGATGGATTAGATTACATAAGCAGTCATTAGATAAGTCAGCCAAATAATATATATTAAAATCAGAACGTTAAATAAAAATATATATAAATAAACGTAGCAAGAAATTAAGTATTTTTTAATTATTTTTTAGTTTAAATAAACGCACAATCCGTACTGAGAACAAATCATACAACGAACACTTTCGCGAAATATTCTTTTATGTTCGGATAAAGTAACAGGAAGCATTTCGACTTGGAATAGATAGTTTGACCCGTTAAATTACATGTGGCTACAAACTTGGATACTTGGAAACTTTAGGTTAAAAGCAGTAAAAAAAACTGTCGAGCAAATGGCATAAATAGAATGCTTTTAGAAAAAAGATGTAATCAGATCTGAAAGAGTTAACGCCCCACGAACAGAAAAATATGACTGATAAAAATACAAGATAGACTATAAAGAACAAGAGAGAGTATTCTAGACCTAACACAGTATACATTAGATTCACTGTCAGCAGATAAGATAGATTAGATTACATAAGTAGTCATTAGATAAGTCAGCCAAATAATATATATTCAAATCAAAGCGTCAAATGAAAATCTTAATATAAATAAAAGTCATTGTGGCTATGCATGTGGGTATGTGGCTATGTTCCACATCTCCTCCTAAACCAATGGACTGTTTTCAACCAAATTTTGCACACTTATTAGTTAATACAAGGGGAAGACACTTATGAACATTTCTAAATCCAAAAGTTAATTAAACAGTCAGCTAAATAGAAATTAACCGAAACCGTTTTTAACCGTCGGAGCAAATTGTCCGACAAAAATATTTTTATACCATCTTAACGTTCAAAATTTTACCTTTTCAGTGATACTAATTTTATATCTGTGAAATTTTTCCTTCAATTTTTATTAATTTTTTAAAGTTTAATAATTGTTAATTACGTGCAGACGATTTTGAAATAACGCAAATTTATAGCTACTCCGTTGCTAGGCAACGGTTAGACTTTGAATTAATTTACCTTTATTTCTGAAATTTTTGCTTATTTTTAAAAATATGTTTTATATAAAAAGAGAGTCAACCGTCAACTTTTAAAAGCCCCAAATTTTATTAAAATTTCAATTAATTGGAAATTAAGCAAGATTTTGGAATTTTCCGTGATATTTTTCGATAATAAGTATTATGTCACAAAAACTATTTTTAAATATAATAAAAGTTTAAAACATTTACTTTTCATAACACAACTTTCATTTCCGTTCAATTCGTTGCCCTCATTTTAATAATTTTTCAAAAAATAAATTGGGTATAAAATTTACAATTTAGAACACTTTCTTCTTTATTGGTGAAGAACAAGAATACATAAGAACTGTTGCTAGATCACATTAGAAGAATTTTGGATGAAGACGATTTTTTTTATTCATATTTATCCTAACACTTTTTCTTAATGAAAAAGTTACTATGTAATTGTCCCAAAACATCCGTTAAAATCTTTCTTATGCTGCAAGATTTATGAATAAAATTTGAAGTACCTATGCAATAAATACTAATAACTTATGGAGAAAATTATCTATCGCCGGTTTTTAAAAATCGTCTGGTTCAACTGATATTATCATTTTAATTAAAAAACATTTCAGACTATAAAAGAATGTTGGGTATTGTAATTTTCTATACAAATGCAGTTTTTTACATCAAAAATATTAGACATGAAAGTATTTTAATCCCGAGCAAAGCCAGGCATAACAGCTAGTATTACATATACAGAGGCTCCCAAAAGTGTATTTTCAATGAAATAGGGCTCTATACGTCAATTAAAATAAATTTTTCAGAATAGGTATTTAATAATAAGATCTATAATCTATTCTTAACAAAACTACATGAAATATGTTTAAAACATAGTAAAACTTTATTTTTAAGAAATCCATAATCAAAAAGTAACAAAAACTTTATCTCAAAAAAGTCTTCGTACACTGAAATATTTCTGTCTGTCGCTTTATTTTTATTTTTGCATTGTGTTGGCATTTAAAAAATCGTTTGGCTTTAATTTTTGCTTGCTTACACCGTAATATTCTATTTATTATTTAAAAATGGCTCGTATTCGTAAAGAAACAACAATCAGCAGTTGAAAATTTATAATTTTTCATCATAGTAGTGGTAAATCAGTTTGGAAAATAGCTAAATTAGTTCATTTATCCCATTCTACAGTGCAGTATGTGCTAAAACGCTTTAAATAAGAAAATCGGATCGAAAATAAGGTAAGAAAAGGTCGACCGGCAAAGTTAACAAAACATGATCAGAGATTATAATTAGAAAATTTGTGAAAAATCCACGTTTGAGTGCTTTAAAAGTTTCTGCAGAATTTAATGAAAACTTTTCTACTTCTCAATTTCACCTGAAACTGTTCGACGATTGCTCAGAGCAACTGGATTAAATGAGCGTTCTGCCCGTAGTAAATTTTTTGTTAGTGCGAAAAACATAAAGTTTAGGCTTTCCTTCTCAAAATCAATGTTAAATAAACCCGAGATTTATTGGAATAATGTCTTCTTTGCAGATGAAAGCAAATTTAACATTTTTGGTTCCGATGGACGTATAATGGTATTGTGAAGAAAAAATGAGGAACTTAATCCCAAGAACTTTGTTGGAACAGTTAAGTGTGGAGGTGTCCTTGTGTGGGGGTGCATGTCAACATCAGGACTAGGTAATTTGATATTTATTGATGGCGTAATGAATCATGCTCATTATTTAAATATTTTAAGAGACAATTTAAAATTATCAGCCCAAAATTTGGGTATTCGAAACAACTTCGTTCTTTGTCAAGATAACGATCCTAAGCACACGGCTCTCAACGTGCGCCTCTGGTGTCTCTATAATTGCCCTTAATCGCCAGATTTAAACCCAATAGAACATATTTGTAGAGAAGTGGAGATTAGAATACGAAAACACGACATTAAAACGAAAAACGAACTAGAAACAGTAATGATGGAAGAATAGATGAACATTGATGCAGAAATTACAAAAAAAACTAGTAAAATCTATTCCCAAACGTTTAAAAGCTGTTGTGGATACTAAAGGATATCCTACTAAATATTAATTTAAAGAAAAATTAGAATATTTACTAATATGTAGAGATTTTTTAAAGTGTACGAAGATTTTTGTGAGATAAAGGTTTTGTTACTTTTTGATTATTAATAAAAAAGTAATAATATAATTATTAATAAAAGTATATAATAGTTTTGTGAGATAAAGATTATTAAAAATAAATTTTTACTATGCTTTTAAAATATTTGATGTAGTTTTGTTAAGAATAGATTATAGATCTCATTATTAAATACCTATTCTGAAATATTTATTTTAATTAATGGATAGAGCCCTATTTCATTGAAAATCGTAAATGTACGAACACTTTTGGGAGCCACTGTAAATAAACGTAGCGAGAAATTAAGTATTTATTTATTTATTTATTTTTGAGTTTGGTTACAAATAATTTGGGTAGTGAATATCGCCTCTCAACAATTCAGCACTCACTGTGATTTTGTTTAAAGGGAATACACCCTTGCTTATTTTATGTTGAATATGCTGAGAACTATTCGAAGGTGAGAACAAATTCTCCCCCTGATAACAAAACGTTAGTACGAGATAACCGTTGAAGACAGCAATGCAACAATTTTAACATTGCATAGCCCAGTTCATAAAAAAAATTTGTCGTCGAATAGATGACGCAGCTAGTCCATAAATATAAGTAGTGAATAAAAATCTAATTTTTAACGGAATGGCGTCGACTATGGAAAAAACGCAACGTGTCAGTCATTCAAATCAAATCAGTCATCATCAACAAATCAGTCATTTCTGTTCCAAGGGGAGTTTAGACGTTGCTATGGGTTTTTCCCATGCCAGTTAGATACATTGAAGGCTAGGATAACATGCCGTGTCTAGTGTTACAGAAAAAATGTTGTACAACACGTGACAAGAAGTATAATACTGCCTTGGCATTATTTGAGCTACAAAGCGGACACGCATTGAATTTTTTTAATATAATTGACCTCATTACAAATTTAATTCAATAGATGGGAAGAAGAACAGTGCCAGTTCAAATTCCGCCTTTTTTGTGAATGAAATGTAGATCTAAACATGAATTGTAAAAGCAGAATTAAAGCAACCTCTCTTCATTGGTTCCTGGCATCTTTTAACTATTAATGAATATAGAAGATCAGTACCTGCCCAGACTTAAAACTTGATTATCTCGAATTGAGAATTTCGAGGTTGCACAGTTCTTCCCAACTATGCAATTACAGTATATACAACACACAAAAATAAATATATGTCTAAGTTTAGTTTTTTGAACGTGTTTTGTCTGTGTCATATGACATTGGTTCGTGCTACAGGTACCGTTTCAAAACCATTCATGGTTTTTCACTTGCCTATTGCTTATGAATGCATAAAAGTGGATGCTTATCTTTTAAATTTTTCAAAATTTTGTCTCTGCAACAGGGTTGCCATATTGGCCTTTTTAAGGCCAAATTAAGAAAATTTGGCCTTTTTTCAAAGCCCTTGGCTTTAGGAATTTTCATTTGGCCTTAAATTCATTTTTGGCCTCTTTTGGCTTTATTTTCGTTAATAACTTTTAGAGCAATTTTTAATTACTTATTCTATTGTTTTTTAATAAATTTTTGATATTACACATTTCAAATGATATATAATGAGCTGTCAAACGAAATAGCTCCTGAATAGAGCAAGGATATTTTAAATTTCTTTCACTTAAATTTTAGTTTAGTAATAGAACATTGAACACATGCCTATCAAGTGGGATTCGTTTTCATGAAGGATAGCTGTTTTTCTAATAGCAAATGACGTTTTCAATCAATTTGTCAAATTCGGCCTTATTTTAAAGAAGGTTTGACCTTATTTTGTTATTTTGATCTGGCAACCCTGCTCTGTAACCGTCTTATATCCATTCAACTAGTTCCACAAATATGATGGTTGTAGGCTAAGAAGGATGTGGCGACGCTCTGTCTGTCTGGCGGCGCTCTGGGTTTTCAGTGCACTAGGATACCAATATCTGGAATTTCATTCTTATTCGTTGATCGTTGCGACCACTGAGTGCTCGTATATCGGCAAAGCTATTTTATGATTACCCTGTATAAGAGGTTAAAACTCTGCGAGATGCTTAAGTATATATTTAGATCGTCTTTAGTACATTTCTAAGCGAATGCAATGCTACCAAGTATGCTGTGATACGTGATCTTGATTTTTGAGTCTAGCTTGCTCGGTCTGAGATCAAAAATTTGTATATTACCATCTCTCAGTCTCGTGCCTCTCATTTTACAGCGCTAACTTTGCTAAAATACGAAAATATATGAAAATGAAAGTGTGAGAAATGCGGAAATAATTTTAAGTTGTTGAGATAATCAGTTTTGTGTGCTTTGAATTGTTCAATTTTAAGAATGAACAAAAATATGAAATAATATAATGAATCGCAAAATTCTTCGAAACAAAGATGGAAAATAAAGTATTTTTATTACATGTTTTTCATTTGCATTTTAAAATGTATAGTTAATACACTAAAAAGCTAATTCTTAATTTAAATTGCAATGATTCCTTGGAAGGTCTCGAAGAAATCGCTTTGATTTATCACCACTCTTAATATCACGGGATGAAGACCGTAGTTGTCATTACAAAGATGTAGTATTTTCATGGCTGGTTGATTTACACCATCTTCTCACAGAAGTTGCACAATGAACTACTGGCGACCGTCCAGTCAGTTTGTAAAGAAAAGGAAACAGAAAAAACCGTTGAATAAACATCGTATATTATGCTAGGGCATCCTTTAAGGAAGTCTTTTGAAAGCAGTATAAAAAGACTCTAAGTATGACTTCATTTTGTTTTGTATTCCGATGCGGTTTGAATATAAATTATTTACGCTTTAACTTCCGTATTATCGTTTACCGTCTGTCGTATATAATTGTTTGATTTTAATTGATTACTGACTAAATAATGAGCGTACATAAATGCCGACTAAATAATGAACGTAAATAAGTACTGACTAAATAATAAACGTAAATAATCGCGGCAAATATAATTTTTCAAGCATTTCGTTTAATTTACAGGGTGGAAAGCATATAATTATTTAGCGTTCTCTAATGCTATACTCCCATTAGAGTATGTATTTGGGTGTATACATACTCTATTCTCGGCTTACGAACACAAAAAATAAATTTGAAATTTCCAAATAGAGTTTAATTTTAGGTTGTATTTTTCTTTACAGAACGTACAATAGAATACATTTTATATATTTCTTCACATTACGTACAATAATTATGCGTACATAGGTTGAATTTTTGTGTTATATAAAATTTTAAAACCCGTTTGAATGAAATAGTGTTGAAAAATATAAGTTCGATTTACGACATGCAGTCAGAACGAAACTCGGTTGATAGACTCTTCTGAAACTAGAACTTCTGAATCATCCTGCATATTAAAATATGTTTTTCTGTCTATACAATAATTCTCTTTGCAGAGCTGTACTGCATTAGATTTTGGCAGCTGTGGAGAAGATCAGAATAGAGTTTGGTTTTAGTTACATTAACTTCCCGTTTTGATGCACATGATTGCTAATATGGGACGGACCTCGTAATTTCGAACCTTGGTGAGATGACGAGGACGACATCTAAGCTGGCACCTCCTTCTCCAAACTTTCGCACCGCATCAGCGGGAGGACGTTTGACTCGCATCAGATTTATCGTGCACCAGGCTCACAAACACGATAGATTCTCAGTGGAATCGAGTCTCGAACCCGAAGCCCAGACTTTACCACTAAAGATGGCGGTTATTGCAAAAAAAAACCCGGTTTTCGGTTAAACCGGTTTTTTTCACCTCCTGTTTAAAAACTGCTCAAAATAACCGACTTTTGAAAAAAAAAACAGTTTTCGTTTTTTTTAAAGCAACGTTTGTGTACAGAATTTTTATTAATAATAATATACAATAAGTAAGTATTAATACAATAATTAATTCATGTAATAAGTAATGATTATAAATAAGTAATTAATACAATATGAACTAATAATAAGTGACTATTTATTACAATAAGTAAGTATTATAGACAAAAAATTTTATTAACATTGTTTTTAAACCAAATTGATTGGCCAATCTCATAAAGACTCATTATCTGCTCATAAAGACTCTTTCAGCAATGTGGTGATCCGGGAGTCGACACCTCTAACCGGAAACAACATCATCCAACGTAGATACTAATCTTTCGGACGCCACAGAACTTCCGAGTAAAATAAATATTTTTTGGCTACAAAAAACATTTTTATTAGTATTGTTTTTGCAGGAAATCAATCCATTGGCCAATATTTATCTGCTCATAAAGACTCTTTCAGTCATCCGCCAACTATCAGACTCCTAGAGGAAGCGGTTGTGAGTGATTGGCCTAAGATGATGAAATTCAAAGCGTTATAACTTGGTAAATTTTAGTCTCGTAGAACCTAAAATCGAGCCTATCATCCGACCAGGTTTTTTTACACCGGTTTTTGGATTTAAAAAATAACCGGTTTAAACAGGGGCAAAAAAAAAATCGAAAACAACCCGGTTTACCGAAAAAAAAACCGGTTTTCAGTTTAAACCGGTAGGTTTTCCCATCCCTACTTACCCACAGCGGCACTGTATCAGAATACAGATAAAGAAATTAATTTAAAAGTAAAAACTCTCATTTCTCTATAACCATGTAGATATTCTTAATGTTTAATTCAGAGAAATCTTATAATCATTAAGTTAAAGTTAAGTTAACAATTGCAGTCTCAGCTCCATTTGAAAAAGTAAATTAAACTTGTTAAATAACGTTTACGCTGGATGATAGAAAAGTTAATTGACGGACGTTTCAACCATACGCTTCCTATGCTTTTAATTGATGCATTCAAAGAGAAGTATAAGTTGAGAGGATGTCTGTGGTTGACGTTCGTTAATTATTCTGAAAGTTGCAATAGTTGTTGAATACTAGAGTTATTAGACGATGTATAATTTACATATAATTTATATTACATTTCAAATACCCGTAGTTTCATTTTAAGTAACTCATTAGAAAGGTATCACGTTCCTTATATTCGAGAACTTATATGAATATGCAATAAGATTCATTCTACTTGAAATATGAGTCTAATGACACAATTTGTAAGCAAAGGAAACATCCAAAGCTTATTAAACTCTAATAATTACATAGCGTTGTATTTGGTTACTACAAAATTGCTTCCAAATGAGAGATTATGGTACTAATAAATTAATTTGAAATTATGCAAATCAGTAATTTCTTCGTTGTTTCAAAAAATTCTAATTAGCTTAATCAATCTTCATAATTTTGAATAGAAAGAACTTTACTTGAATTTTAATGGGAATAAATTATGTGTTGAGTTCGGTTCATATTTCAAAATTCCGCTTGTCTCAAATTCTCTATAATAAAGTATTTAAATAGAAAAATATAAAGGATATAAAAATTTATTTAGCTGAATATGCAATTTTGTAATAAATGCACTTAAATTTCTCTGCCGTCTACACTGAGTCAACATAATTAATAACATATTCGTTATTAATTGAATTTCCTTGTTATAGTTGCATTAACTATAATAATAAAAGTAAGTTTATGAATTTTTCCTTGTTGTTTATTTGTGTCTTATATTTTGTTTAAAAAATAGCGACCAGTATTTCTGGATTTTAAATTAGAATTAAATTTAGAAATTAGAATTTAAATTTATCTTCTCCATTATCCGAAGTCTTTCTTCTACAATATCTGTTGTCCGGGCGAAATGTAATTTATTTCTATTCAGAGAGAATCGTGATTTTTTTAAAAAAAATATGAGGTGTATTTAAAGAATTCTAAGTTTTTACAAAACTTATTACTCAAATAAATTGGAGTTCGGCATTTTCTGAATGAAGCGTCAATAATTTAAAACAATCAGAAATAAATTTTCTTGAGCTTGTCGGTTTATTGACTTTTGGAATTTCACTGATAACTTAATAATTGGGACGCAACCAGTTTATTACGATGTATAAAAGTATCAACGGAATTGAATTACTTTTTTTAAGCAACGTCTATGAGGAATTGTAAATTCTACAGGCATAATTTGAAAGATGTTGAAAAAGGATATGGGCCTTGGAACATTTTACACCGCGCATGTCAGAAATGAAGAGATAATTTATTTTATAGCTGAAAATCATTACTCATTAATAATTTGTTTACGATTGATTTTTTGACTGTATAAGATTGCTCAGATGATATATTCATCTATAAAATAACTCTGGAATGGAATAAATAAAATTTTTCCTTCGCATAAAAATAGGCTGCTACAAAACTTGAGTGAAACAGCACGTTTATCAGTATGTTGCCAAAGATGCACTTTTTGGGAATGCTCTTCTTACATGACGATTTCTTTGGAATAAGAAGCTTGGTATCGTGGTTCCAGCATCCGGGCTTTTATCCAAATGGGTGACCATGCCATTTTCTAAGGATATGGAAGCCGCCTGAGTAATTTTTTTCTCTTCGCATCGAAAACTCCTTCCAGCAACTTCTGGCCACCTATCAATATGATATAGGCAATCCATTCTATATGTTGCCTTTAGTGCGCATGTTGCATGATAACTGTGCTACAGACCTACTTACCAGTCATGCCCTCAGGTGACGTTACCCAACCGATTTCAAAGGAAAAACCCATAGTTTCGGTAGAGAATAAAGAAAATGCTCAGTTGTGTAGTGCTCTGGATTGTAAAGTAAGATGTGTGCTAATCAGTAATGAAATATAAACATTTTTAAATGGTTTTTGATATGAAATATTTTGTTGTTCATGGATGGACGCGATTTATCTTACTGGCAACATGAGGGTTTGTTTTGTTCTTAGAATTCGGGTAGTAACACAGGAATAAAAGAATTACGATTCTCTACATAATGATTACTGCAAACTCTCACTGCTAATAACTTATGTACGGTTAATGCTTCCAAATAGTTTTTTTACGAAACATTTTTGTCGTTTGTGGATTTAGTTATAAGGATGAACCTGTATTATCTTACTGCAAGTATAAACGTGTGTTTGGACATAATAATTGTGTGGGCTGAGTTGTCTCTCACCAACGATGATACGTACCTCCTTCGGAAGGGACCGTGCCGTGGCCGATGATGGCGATTAAGCTGGGCATTCACGAGTAATCCAATCTATTCCATTTATACCAACAACTGGCTTTCATTCTACTCATTCCAGTCGATAGATTTAGGCAAATTATTCACGGATGTTCCAAAGCGCACTCCCCCCTGCTCCTCCTCCCACCAGACTCACCGACACGGAGGATTTCCAAAGCGCTCTCCCCCGCCCCACCCTGATTTCTCCAGTCTAACCGCAACTCCCATGCACTTTCCCCCTCCCCAATGTTCCCCCCACATATTTATCGCCAGCCTCGAAGAATCATATTTCATTTTAATGACCTTCCGTTCCAATGGATATAAAATTCGTTTGAATTCCAAAAGCGCGCTGTCTATCTGCGCCAATTTTCATCGGGATTTCGCATTGATGAAAGGTTTCGGCTTCCCGTGTTCCAAAAATCGTGGAATGGAACAGAGGTGAATGTCCCACTTTAGGACTCCGACCTCAGTATCCGAGCTGCTGCAGCGATCGTTCTTCAGTTTACCCCGACTGCTTCGACAGGACGGGGGTAACTCGACTTGTGCTTATATGAATGTGCTGTGTAACCCTGCCGGAGGGCACCGCGAATACGTGGATCAGATGCCTCTGAATAAGTAATCGGGTTGTCGCTTTTCTAGTGGGTACAATTATGGTGTAGTTGCTCTTCTGCACTCAGCACCGATGACAGGTCGTACCGCTATCATGGGAGGGGAAAGGGGTGTCGTCTCATGTGCTGCTCGTAATGGTGGCTATTATGTGTCGGCCGTGATAATTTTCGAGGAGGTCGGTCATGCAGAGAACCTCGAATGTTAAGGCTTGGCGGAGGTAATTCTTTATGGTTATGTTAAGTGAATCATAAGGAGGGGCGTCATCACGAGTGCGTAAATCAGTAAGCAGGGTGTGACATAGTGAGTCAAACAGCTTAGTGTAGTGTTTTCTCGTGGGCTAATCCCAGTCAAAGAAGACCAATGGGATTAAGTACAATTAATATATTTACATATTCTTGGCTAATATAATTATATACATATTACACAGGGATTCTTCAAACTTCATGTCCTTCTCTTTTGGCCGCACGTTCACTCTCAGCGTCCACCTCCCTCGGTCTCATCCGGCCCTCTGCCCTGGTCATTGAACTCCTTCGTTCAATTCCCTCTCTTCTCCACCCCTTTTTTCTGTCCCCCGTCTTAGGGTGGGTCGGAGAAATTTCGCCTCTGGCTGAGTGACGATGTCATAAGGGTCTCGCTTCTCCTGGGAGTACTGCAATAATGGTGTGGTTATGTTGGCCACATTTCCAATGGCCGGACGTACCTCAAGAACTGACTTCAGTACCCATGTTATTATCGCAGCGACCGGTGATTCAGGACCTGGATACCTAGGCAGGTTAAGAGTTTATCATTTATGATTATGTGAATGTGACTCTATTGGATATATCTTGAAGAGGCCTAGGGTTTTTTTTATGTAAATATGAATCTCTTGGATATTGCTTGAAGAAGCATAGGGTTTAGGTTTTGCGAATGAGAATTCCTTGGATATGTATTGAAAAGGCATAGTGTTTAAGAGGAGAGTTTATCACTTATGGTTATCTGAATGTGAATTTCTAGGATATTTTTTGAAGATACGTGTCCAAATTAAACTTATTTTATTCTAAATAGTTTTAGTACACAAAATATCGATTATAGATATTTAAAACTAAATTTATTATTACTTAAGATCATAGCAAGGATTATTTAACTAGGCTTAACGATGCATTATGATGCTCGTTGAAGTTGCGCTAATTATGGTTTTCATAAATTGTTTTCTTCTCTGTATGTTTTCATAATTTTTATGCACCGTTCTTGTATCTTTTCATTTCAAGAAAAATTGAAAACGGCGAGTTTTTACCTCATTATAAAGATCATACCCATGCATATTAAACGACTTGAATAAGTAATTGTTCTTTGTTAAGGAAAGATACCTTAAAAAGAGATAAAATGCATGCCCTAAAAACACAATTTTTTGACCTTTTATCGCTTTTATTATCAAGGGGTGATATGTTACAACCATATTTTAAAAAAGCCCGGTTTTGCTTCCCATTATATAACACATAATAAGAACAAAGAAAAAAGGCATTTT
>BGPR01038438.1:4627-14708 GCA_013235015.1 Araneus ventricosus | reverse complement strand
GTTCTAGTTTTTCTTTGCAAAGAAAAAAGAGGAATTACTTATTTAGGCCAGAAATTCGCGTTGGTTTGTAATAAAAGTGAGGACATTTTATCTCACTTCTAAGCGTGGGGTAAGTTTATTTTTATGAAGGTTGTTATTCAACCCAATGGCAAATATTTTTTATTTCAATCTTATTGGCGTTTTTATGTTTGTGTTTGGATTTCCTTTTTCTTTTAAAATAATGCTTATTAGATGGTACTGATCTCTTTTGTCTTTTGCAGGGAAATTTCGGGCCAAGAGAAGCTATTTTTGGCGTAATGCAAGCTTCTTACAAAAAATTTCCCAAATACTTTGAATCCATTTCGAATATAGTCCTTAGCCCTTGACAAAGTGGACTAGAAAGGATTCCTTGTCTGTTAAATTCGATTCTCTCAGAGTATTTTTCTTAGTTCGATTTTGATTTCCGCTGTTTATTTTAACATTGTTTTAGGGCTGAGAGCTGTCTTCGTTTAAAGTTGCAATTATATCACAACGGAACGCTAGCACATGAAAATGGCAACTAAAGTGAAAACCGTACCTTTTGGCAGAGCATCCAGCTCCCTGTTGATGACGTCATTGTTTCGCTTTCCAAAAGCCAGATCTTCGGAGAGGTCGTCGAGGGCATCTTTCCGCTGTCTCATGGTTTCCTCCAGTTCTAAAAAATAATCCGTGATCAATTAAAGATACTAAAAAAACACAGTCTTCAAAAACACACTTCTATTAATGTACTGAAGAGCAAAAGTTCTTTTATTTTAATTATTTTCTACTTTTCAGTCTTTAAATCAAACTTCACAAATTTAAATATTATGGAATTCTAAAATATTTTTTTCTTTCTTAAACTATCTACAAGGCTAATTGAGATAATTATTTTCTGCTCTTCAAGTCTTCAATTTGTAATCTATTTTAATAAACATTGCGGAATCTTGTAATCAATTTTTTCTCCAATTCACTACTAGGTGGCGCCACTCGCATGGAAACAAAATTGAATTAAATCAATCGATTAGCTGATAATTAAGTTCTGAAAATATTACAATAGTGTATTTCCAGCAAAACACACAAGTGCGTATACCGTAAAGCACCGTTTATAAGTTTCTCGTTTTTACGTCGTTTACATTTATGCATCGTTTCATAACAGTCCCGGCTCATTCCTATTCATTGTAATGATAAAGTACATATTTCGTTTATACGACGCAAAGCTTCTGTTATACGTCGTTTTCCCATGTGCTAAGATGTGAAAATTTCCTCCTTTCTAGTATGTGAACCGTGACAAAGATACTGTTACGAACATGGAAAGTCGCTTTCCCAGCAATGTTAGTCCTATGGTTGGGAAGAGAGTTTTACAGGGGCAAGCATGGAGTGACGACAGAGGCTGTTCCGGGACCCCTGACCTTGGCGACGAACTTGGCGACCATTTTGGCAACAAATAGATGATTCCGGAAAATGCAACCCTTTTCTCGATATTTCTATTAGGAAAGGGAATACACGTGGATATACGAGAAAATTCCATGTGACGTCACGGCCTGTAGGAGAGAGTATATAAGGACCGCGCCTGGATCAGAGGGGGAGTGTGTTGATCCATTGGGAACGACTTTAAAGTTTCTTCTGCAGTGCGAGCTAGGAAGCCGGTGAGCTAAGCGCTATTGAAAGTGCCGTTATTGTCGTTGTTTAGTTATTAGCTGACTGTTTGTGTTGCTAAATCTGAAAGTACTGTTACTGTCATTACCTGTGAATTGTTGTCTGTTTACATTGCTGATCTGTGCAAGAACTGTTGTTTCCTGTGCTGCGTGTTTTCCCGCACATTTGCGAATGAACCTCCATTCTCCATTCTCCTGCGTGTTGGACTGTTTGCACCATACACCCACAGAAAGACTTTTGCAACAATATTATGACTTCGAAATTATTCGCAGTTGATGAATTCATAGAAGACAATTTGTCTGGTGCTAATTTAAAGAATGATGATGAACTTATCCCATCTTTCTTTAAAGACGCGAGGGACTCCACTGAAAAACTTCGATCTTATTTCTTTTGTCAAAAGAATAGTGAAAAAACATTCACAGAACTTAATTTGAACCATAATGATGTACTTAATAACTCACAGACAATCCGCACGTCGGACGACGATTAAAGATTTTTCTTAATTAAACGCCTACCTGCATGCTGATAAATCGTATATGTATAATTGGTAATCAAGATATGCAAAAATTTTCCTCACTTTTATGATAAATGTTTTATTTTAAAATTTAATTATTGATTTCCATACTATGTAGTATTATACTAGCACTATCTTAAAAAAAATAATACTTTTAAACGAATTTGCTTTAATAGCATTACATTAGTATTAATCACAGTTGTTTGGTAAAATTTCGATTATACGTCGTTGCACGTCAGTCCCTTGAAAGAGGCATAAACGTAATTTCAAAACTCTAGTACATGAGGAAGTGATAGAAAAATCAAATACAAAATTCCGACATTGCAAACATGAAACAGGTGAAATAAAAGTATGCAACAACACAGGAGAAAAACTGCTCCTTACCGGGCACTTTCTCGTCGTTTAATTTTTGCGCTTCAGCCAGCAGCTCGAGGCTTTTTGCTCTTGCCTTCTCCGCTCTTTCGGTCAGAGCCTCACCGGCGGCGGGATAAGCCTGAAAACAACACATTGCAGCTGATATAAAAAATGATTTAACAAGTACGTGATATTCCCGGGATGAAAATACACTTTGGATACACAAAGAAATGAAAAATTGTGTATCCAAAGAGTACTATAATGCTTATTGTATAAAGTTAGTGAACTATTCATTAAAATTAGTGTTTTTGAAATTCATTAACTATAGTTGTAATTTTTTTATTTGTTAATTATGTATCAGTGGCGGACTGCGTCTGAAAAGAGTGGTTGCCATGAGACAATGGGGGGCCCTATCACATCTACGTCACCATCTCAAATATATTTTTTGATATTATTTATTACAAATATAATAAATTAAAAATAAGTTAATATAATTTATTCCTAATCTAAAACTCTATTATATATATTACTAAATACAGTATACACGTATTATTGAAAGTGATAAATACCAAATATAAATGTAATTTTATGATTAAACATTAAATAATTTTGGTGGTTGTAGAGCATACTGTAATTTTGGAACTATATTGCTATTTTGAGAATATTTTAACCAAACTGAAAATAAAGTGCAAACTATTTACCATTTTTAAATTTTTTTTTAAAGAATAATTCTAACTGTCAAAGATTAACAACTCAAATGCACAGAAGTGTATTACATTTGGTCCACTTCATTAATGGCAACTCGGGAAACATTTGAGTTCACTAGATGACTGTGCAAATCTGTTAATGAGTACTCTATATCCAAATCATCTAGAAATTAATTTTCGTAGCAACGTACAGGAATTCCAAGTTCTCCTCAGACAATGAATTTCTTAATATGGTCTTTATGATCTTTAGTCGACACATATCCTGGGGGCCCGAATTGTCTTATGTTAAGGGGGCCCACTTCCCATCGGGCAAGCTGGCAACCTGGCCAGTCCGCTACTGCTATGCATTATTTATTAAAACTTTTAATTATTAAAAATAAATCTTTATTGACATTAATTTAAAAATTGTCTCTTTTTTTTCTTACTGTACTAATTTTTAAAAATGATACATTTTCCTCACCCATTTTTCTTAAAAAGAACTTTTGTTGCTGTCCCGACAGCTTTGCATGAACCAAGTTCCGCTGTATAAGTCAGCAAAATTGACAAATCATTTTACAGGCCTCATTAAATTGAGCTGCGCAGGGCCAACCTAGGCCATGGCCTAGGGCGCAGCCGTCAGGGGGCGCATGTACAGAAGAAATAACGACCAAATATTTACTTATTTTTAAGTGTTACTTTGAAAAGGTAATATAAAATGATGTTTTTAAGATTTACATTCGTTAAATTAAATATGTTCAGCGATACATCTTTTCGTCTTCTCTGGACCCTATCGTATCTTGTCTTTGAACTTATTTGCATTGAAAGAGATTTCAAAAGATTTGTCTAATCAATGACTCTTTAAACCTATTAACGGATAAAAGCGTGAACGAAGATGTTTTATTAGGTATTAGCCGCCTTCGGCGACCAGCTTGTTCGCCAGGAATATAATTTCAAATGAATCTCTTATGCGTAATTTTATATTCATGGTTCCATTAACAAAGTAATTTTTAGCTTCAAATTGCTATAGACATTTAACCCGCTTTGTTTTCGTATCCGACTTTACTTTCTTATTCCTTATGAACAAAACAGCTCTCTTAATCGTATTACAAACTACATTGCTGATGACCTGAAAAAAGTATTGATCTGCATTTTATGTCAACATTTTAGTCAGCCACTTTGTGTAATACATTTAGAAAGTAATTATATTTGAATAATTGTTTCTGCATTACGCAAGAAGCGTACAAAAAAATTTGGACGGAATGAACTTAAAATATCACCTTTATCATTAAAAGGTTTTATACTTAATTCAGAAAATCATTCCTGTTGCTTCAACCGCTATTTTCCTATTGATTGTGAGATGAGCTTTTTAAATCCTTTCATTCTAACTGCAAATGACCAACAATGGCTGCCCTTTCAGTGTTGACGAATGACCGCTTAGCGGCATCTTCCCTCTTCCGCCCGCCCTTCCTCCCTACCTTTGGTCAAAAAGAGAAACGGTCTCCTCGAGCGACCTTGACCGCAGTTAATGGCAATTTAAAATCTTGTAAAATTTAAAGTAATTATTGCACAGTACTCATACTAATATCATTAGAAAGATAACTGTTTGCACTTTAAATTGGTATGAAAATCCTTTTCATGCGATAGTTCTTTCGGAAGTTATTACCGAAAATATGGCCGAAAACGTTCAAAATTTGTTTAATTTTTAAATAATTAAAACTTGAATAAAAATTTGAAAAAAATGGCTCCCAGTCGTACATTCCCACCCTTCAAAGTATACCTGTACCAAATTTGGTAGCTCTCAGTTCAACGGTCTGTTCTGTAGACCGCCAACAGACACACCGACTTTCTCTTTTATTATTAGTAGAGATAGAGATTTCAGACGATTTCAAGAAATGGAGTATTTTTTTGTAGATGTTATTATTATGTTATCGCATAAGTAAAGTAATTTTGTATTAAAAATTGAATGTGGTTCAAAGTTTACAAAGATTGTCTTAAGTGCTTATATGTTTCAAAAATAAATTATTATTTATTAAATTGAAAATTATATGTTAACGTTTCTGGGGCGCAGAATAGATTTTGGCCTAGGGCTCAGAAATGTGTATATCCTGCTCTAGAACTGCGACTTAGGGTTTAGAAATGTGTTTATCCTGCCCTAGAACTGCGACTTACTTGTTGGTAGGCGTTCTCAGCGGCAGTCTCCGCTTCCCGCGCAGCCTTCTCCGCGGCCAGAATGGCATCCACGATGTTCTGGTAAGCCAAGGCGGCCTGCAGTGGAATGTCCGAGAGTTCTTTCGTCGCTTTGAATAAGCTAAAATAAAAGCGAATTACAACATAGGGTCAGAAAAAATATATATAAAAAATCATTTATTATTCAAATGAAAGTGGATGTCTATCGGGCCGGACTTCAGCCGATTGGACCAATTGCTACAAATAGGGCCCCGCTTTTAAGGGGCCTCGCGCCAGAGTGCAAAAAAGAATGTACTCAAACTTATTCAAATTAAAATCAGATATCGTTTTGATTTCATAACATTATCCTTGGGAATTTTCGAAATTACATTTTTAAATTCTCTTGCAAACCAATGTTGTCAAAATTTTCTCTTGTATCTGGATGGCATTGTTTCAGAACAGGAGTCACCAGTCATGGCCAACTTTCCCTACCGTAATAAAAAATGAAATTGTAATAGAAGCCATGTAAAGCATGCCGCTTTTACATGGAGGCATGACAGTGACATTCACACCCCAGCCCTAAATCAAGGGAATGTCATTGTTTTGTAAAGAGGACTGGGTTGAGTATTTTCGTTCCCTGTAGCAAGTTTCGACAGCTTATGGCTGCCCCAAGATATCGGCAGGTTTTGAAGACAACCAGCTGAGGCTCGTGAAGTGTAGAAACACGGTAATGTAGATTTGTTTTTAATTAAGAAAACAGTTATTCTCAGTCAACATAATTCTTTATTATCTTTTCTTTCAGATTATTTAGAGAGAAATCATAAATATTGCGTTTTCTTAACATCTTTTAGAATAAAACATTAATAAAACTGTTTTTAAAAATTCTTAAAATTTTTAACGATAAATAATACAAATTTATTTATCAAATTTTCATATTGTTTATTTATTTATAATTTCCTAAAACTTAAATATATATTAAATATATTATTTACAAAGATAATTTCACAACCTCAGGCTTCTCACACGAAAATTAAATACGACTGTAACCACCATATTATTTACTAAGATAATTTCACAACCTCAGGATTCTCACACGAAAATTAAATACCACTGTAACCACCATATTATTTACAAAGATAATTTCAAAATAGCTTATAGAAAATTAAACAAATATATATTTCTCAAGAATCTTACATCTTTGTAGCATTATTCCGTTATTGGAACAATTTCATGGTCAAATAAAATTTATATATACATTTTTTATTTTCAGGAAAGTCGTTAGCTTGCAACATAAATCACACATAAAATGTTTTCAAAATTTACATCAGATAACCGCGCATAAAAATATAAAATTCATTTATTCTTACCAACTATTATTTTCGCATTTTTATTTAACTTCTTTCATGTTTGCAAACATAGAATCTTGTAAACAATTCTCCGCTCGCCTCCTGTTGTTCTAGAGTTTTCAAATTTTGGCACTAGTGTTTTCGATGATAATACACTATTTTTATATTTTCAGAACTCAATTAATTAGTTAATAGATTAATTTAATTCAATTTTGATATTAACTAAAACTTCCGGAGGCACCACTCCACTTGACAACCTAACACAGTCCAACCTCGAAAATCCGAAAACCGGACGATTTTTTTCAACTCATGACGAGAAAAAAATTAGCTAAATAAATTTTAAACTAGAACGCTTGAGGCAAAATGCGGAAATTCCAGTCATTCTGTTCATTTTGAACTACTTTTATTTGTCTTTGTATCATTTTTTAAATGTCTCTTTATGTTTTTATTGTTTAAAACGTGTTTTTATATGGAGTTGTAGGAATTGGCGTCAACGTGTAGATCAGCATTCGTCTCGATTGGTTGCGCATGCGCAAACGTCAGAGGCGTTACCAAAGCAACCATTTGCCGTTGCCTTGCGACTCCCGGGTCTGTTCTGAAGACGTCTGCACATGCGCGCTTAATTGTGACGTAACTTACCTACACGGTGACATCAGAACTTTGGCATATTTATTGGCTTAAGTAAGAAATCTAAAATCCGGAAATTTCCGAAGTCCGGACCTTCCAAACCCCCGAGCAGTCCGGATTTTCGAGGTTGTACTGTAGTAGATTTGTGGAAAAAAAAATCATTGCAAGTTTCCGTCACGTTTATAAAAATGATTTATTAATTTAAGAGTAACAAGTAAAAATTAAATAAAATAAATACAATTTCTACTTTTACGATAATAAAAGGGTGTTTTTAAAAACAGTTTTTATTGATAGCCCACTCCCTACTCAATTTGAATCAGAAACCAGCGGGAGTGTTCTCTCCTAAACTTTCTCGTATCCTTCCCAAAAAGATGCCGTTTCCCCTTCCCCCGCGTGGCTAAAAAAATTCGAATCTAGTGTTACCCAGAATCCAATGACTATCAGAAGGTTTTTCATTATAGCGAATGAAAAATATCTAGGTAAAGAATTCAAAGAGATGCGTACCGATTAAAACGCATATCTATCACACACTGCTAGGTTTCACTCTTGCCGTCTCAAGGACAAACTGACGTAATTCGCTCCTTTCGCCTGCACAGAAGATCGCTTCTAATACGCATGCGCGTGGAAATAACGGATTGGTTTCAATCGTAAATTATACAGACCGACAGACAGTCAACCCTTTGACGGATTTGGCCCAAAATTTTATTCGGACCTACATTTATGACGATAAAACTGTGTATGAAATTTTATCCATCTAGCTTTTCAAGTTTTTGAGTTATAGCGTTCGCATGACCGCGAACATACAGACAGACAGACTTCCCGTAGACCGATTTTGTCCAAAATTTGATAGAAACCTACAAATTATGTTTCAAGACCACATACCGAATTTCATTCTTGTATCTCTAATATTTTTCGAGTTATCATGTTCACAGACACACACACAGGCAGACATAATTCCAAAATTGTGTTTTTCGGACTCAGGGAGGTCTGAAACGTGGAGATTCGTCAAAATCTGGAGTTCGAATTTTTTGACAATTACAATACTTTCTCTTTGTATACTTCGTATACGAGAAAGTAAAAATAAATGCTCGCTTTTTGAAATTGGGACTCACTTCGCCAAATGGTTGCTTTGTCTCTCCAGTTCGTCAGCGTGCTTCTGGGCGGGAATGACGTACTTCTCCTTGTACAAGGGGTTGAGGCGAGCCAAAATGGCGCGGTGCTCGTCCAACTTTTCAGTACCATTTTCAAGGTCTCTCAGGAGTCTTGGTAAGAACTGGAAGGGAGCAAAGAAGCTGTCATAAAAAGGGTCGGGCATGAAGAAAGGAAGGTGTTTGGGTTGAAATCTAGAAGTTGGTACACACTCTTAAAATGGCGCCAAGTCGCCAACGCTAATACAGGTAATACATGCATATAGCTTTGGCGACTTGGCTCCAGTGATATGCAGCGGTCAACGTCTTGCTTTGCCGATTTGGCAGCATTTTAAGAGTGTGTACCTATAATAAAAAAATTAATATTTTGGCCATTTTTTAGGTAATGTGTCCCCTTAAAGATATCAGGAAATATTCGAAGATCTTACCTCGAATTTAACAGCGCCATCGATGATCGCAGCTTTGGCGAGATTTAGCAACTCGTCTGCTTCTTTCAGAGTTAGGTTGGCCGCATCCACGATCCCACCGATCTCATTTATGACTGCCTGAAAAAATATATTTAAGTCAAAATGGTGGAGGTAATTTACACCGACTTCACTTATTAAATAAAGCATCGCAAAAAATAAATATATTGGATATTTAATGTGTCAGAAGCAAGTACGAGTGAAGAGGGCTATTCAAATTCCCGCGTACCAACTGTTAGGGGAGGTAAAAAGTACAAAAACATCCCAGAATGGCATAGCAGTGTATGACTGCAAACACTATCTGGATGAACTTGTGGATGCACGAATATGCAGAAATGACAAACCAATAACGGGCGAAAACTCTTAGATAGAGAAATTTTGCATTTGGACATGTGTGCACACATCCCGTTTCGCAGTTGTGCACAAGGCCATTTTAAGCTCTGTAGGGGACTTTATGCAATGTAAGTGTCGGGAAAACTTTTCCCTCCACTTACATTGCATTACATTTTCCCAAACCAGAAACTTTTTACTGACTTTAAATATCTATATTAAATTAAAGACAGAAAATTAGATTACTATAAAAATATCTCGAAGCCCACCCCCAAATTTTACAGCCAGATGGCAGTTGCCTACTTTGCCTATTTGACAATTTGGCCCTGGTATGCACGCATCTAAGCGGGCACAAGCAGCTGCCTACTTTGCCTACTCGACAATTCGGCCCTGGTATGCACGCATCTAAGCGGGCACAAGCAGCTGCCTACTTTCGATAGCCGTTCCGGTTAAAGTATTTAACTGGACGAAGTGGATTACTATAAAATATCTCAGAGCCCACCCCAAATTTTCGCAATGCAGATGGCAGTTGCCTGCTTTGCCTGTTGATCAATTTTGCCCTGGTGTACACGCATCTAATGCGGGCTAAAGGCAACCCTGCTCGCCCTACTCGAACGGTCGGCCTGGTAGCAGCATCACCATCGGCGGGCTTTCAAACTTTCTCGCTCTTTCTGCGCGATTCGAGACCCTGGTGTGCACGCATCTCAAGCGGAGCTTTAAACAGCTACCGCGCGAGCAATTCGGCTATAGTACGCACGCATCTAAGGGCGTCAAACAATACTGCTGCGCAAGC
>BGPR01038437.1:0-14708 GCA_013235015.1 Araneus ventricosus | reverse complement strand
ATATTATTATTATTAATGTTATTTACTCTCTTTCCGCGATGATTCATTTAATTTTACAAAATTTTTAATGATCATAAATGAGTGTATAAAATCATTCAAGATTGTTGAGCTCACTTCCAACCGGGAGGAGAGGGCTTGAGGAGAAAAAGAAAGAACACTATGCGGTTTTTTCCGGTCAGTGACAAAAACACTAAAGAGAAGAGAGTTGTATCCCGGAAAATGGCAAAAAGTGCAAAATATGAAAGAGTTTCTGCTGCTGCCGTAGAAATGATGGGGAGGGGGAAATGGAATACGAAGGACTACGAGATTCTTGTCAGCTGGTTCAAACTAAGGAGAGAAAAAGAAAAGAGTGTTTCAATGCTGGTCCAAACGGTCAGTTGATTAGTGAAAATCAACAAATGACGCTTCCGGGAAAAACACTTTTATTAAATTGAAAGTGTTATAAGTACATTGTTATTGTACTTGAAAATATTTTTATCCCGATCAATGCCGGGTATATCAGCTAGTTTATTTATAAAAATAATTTGAAGTAAAAAATCTAATGATAATTTTTCATTAACTGAGTATTAAACTACTGAAAATTAATTACAAAGATCCCAATTTTACTTATACAGAAATTATTACTATACAGTGTAGAACTTTACGTTATAGCACCCCCACGGTGATTTAGCACCTGCCGCCACAGCTTCTTTAATAAAATAGATAATCATAGCAATGCATCTATAGCCGAAATCCCAAGGTATGACCCGAGAGAGCCGAGGAAGAGAAGGCGCCCCAGAACACTGTTCCTTGATGAATAAAGAAGAGAGTTAGGCAGCAGTGGCAAACACCAGTTGATCCAGGAACCTGTGAGTGAGTGTTGGCCATCCCTTATGCGAGCATGATGAGCGAATGACCGCCAGACGTCATAAAAAGATGATAGATCCAGAAGATGAAAGGACGAATGAATGAGTTATATAATGTGAATAATGTAACATTTACTTTCAGATTTATTTCCCCTGTTAGTAATAGATGAATTTAAGTTTTAATCAATTTCTTTTCAGTTCGGCCCAATGGTAAATAGTTATTAGTATCGGAGATTGAGGACCGCTGAGTCCAAGTGTTCCGAGTAAAACAATTCATCCATGGCGCGAGATGATATTTCAGTGTACCACAGAACTTTATTGAATAAAGGTACTTCCTCAGCGAGGGGATAGGTCTCTTTCAGTGTCTTCACCCTTCTCCTGGACCACACATTGCATCCTGTACATAACGTTCTCCATGCCCATTTTTCCTGGATCTAACCTCATCTGACTTTTTCCTCTGGGGTTATTTGAAGTCCAAGTTCTGTCTCGGTGGGGTCTCGACATAGACGACCCGAAAGGATAACATAGCACAGACTGTGCTAAGAATTCCGGGTGACATATTGCGTCTAGAAACGTTGTGTACAAGATGCAATGTGTGGTCCAGGAGAAGGGTGGACACATTTAAAGAGGACTATGTTCTCACCGAGGAAGTGCTTTTATTGAATATGCTATGGTACACTGAAATATCATCTCTGTAACCTTTTGGGGCAGTTCATTTGCAACATTAAAGCCGTGTTGCACTGAAATTTATTCGTTATTCATTTGTATAATTCTCAAATGTGTAGCTTACAACAGCGCCACATCCCCCTATCGGCGACTTTTGGATTTATTTTTCACAGAATCTTTTTTTGCATGTCGTCATTAAACTCCCTACCAAATTTGATGGCATTTCAGCTGATAGTCCATCTACAGATGGCTCTGAGTAGTGTTATAAAATACAAATCACAAGCTACCACAGACCCTTGCTACATGCAATAAACTTGTGATTTATCTATTCTGTAACCATTATACTACTCTGTGCAAATATTGTAATAAATAGATTGATAATTAAATTACATATTAATACGAAACACTTGTTTTATGATTTTATTCTGACGTTTTCACGAAAAAGCTACGGCGCGGACCCGAACTGCGCCTTTCTTATGCTCTATTTACAGTAGCCTTTGATGGCGCCATCTATTGACTGTATATAGAACTACATTTCGCGTATGCGCAGTAAAACATTATTTACTACAAATGCTCATATTTACCTTCATATTCAAATTTTTGAATTCAAATTTTAATACCTTTCTTTTACGTATTGTCAAGTATTCTGTAAGTTCCGTACAATTCGAAAGAAACCTCTGTATGTTATAATAAAAAACAACAAGTGGAGTTTGAACTTTTCAATTTAATACCGATTTTTATTTATATTCTGATAAATATTTTTATTGTATCACTTTGGGTCCTAGTAATACTCCTCAAGCTCTTTAAAATGACACCAGAATCAACCTCCTAGCTAAACGCGTTTCCACGCTACACTTATTTATAACCTCACATAAAGCTAATTCATTACCATCACGCGCATACTCCTACACTGGTACGGTTTCGTCACAGGTAAAACAAATACTATGCGACACATTCTTACAGATATGATCTATCCGTTGTGGGGTCATCCATTCTTTTCACATTATTAGTCTCATAGTTATTAGCGATTCAAATCTGACGGTATTTTGTCACACAAGAAAGTTCGACCGACTATCACTGTAACGAGCGGAAAGACGTCTTCACGTCAAAATTTATTTCCAATACATTTCTAGATATCACGAACTAAAGTTCTCAAGTTCAATTTGTTTCTGAAGTTCTGCAAGAGCAATTTTAGAGGAAGAATTGGGTGACAAAGCTTAAAACTTCTAGTCAACAACACCACAGTTCTGAAAATGTAAAGTTTTCAGAAATAACTAAAGATAATTTCCTTCTTCATTTCTCCACCTGCACAGTTTGACTACTCTTCGTTCTGAAATTAAGAATTTATAACGCTCTTCAAAGATGAATTTGGTTTAACCAATTCCCACTTGGTAATATAGAACGCGCTTGTTGTTTAACCAAATAAAATTCACCATAAATTTACTCTTAGGGCTATTTTAAACTTTACGTTATGCACGAGACGAAATTTCAACATTTCTCTTGAAATAGGGGATTTGTCGCAGAAATAGAAATCTTTGCTTCCTTTTCAAATAATTTGAAGAAGGTAAGTTTTAACTCTAACCATCTCACGCTGGATGTCACAGTTAGACAAGGTAATAAAAGTGTCTCCAAGTGAATTGGTTATCGCTTACATTAAGTGCTCAAATAGAGGTCAACTCTAAAGACATAGTGGTACAAATACCATCCTGTACGCAGAGGGAGAAATCTTTGTGTACCGCTCTTAAGAAATATAATACGAAAGGATTTCCTGGCGGACAGCAGACTGGCCACTGCTTGTAGATGGGCTTAGTGGATACAAGTTGTTCATTTCTGATGCATTTTGTGACGCAGAAGTTTTGGAAACTCTTAAAAAACACCCAATGAACGTTATGCGCATTCAAATCTCACCATTCTTGTGCACCATTTCGTTGTAATTCAATGCTTCTCTACAACCTTGTATTGTACTACTTTACTAACTTTCGTATAGTTTTCTGGATCAGCATACCTTTCCTGAATTTGGTGTCAAGGGAGGAACACTTTAAACGATGTCATCGAATAGTAAATATCAAATGTATAGTACCGTGACACCTCTTTTATTGCTATACGAGTATATGCAGGAATTCAAAAATTAAATTAGTTAAAAAAAGCTTTACTGGACATTCAAAAAGTAATACTAATTTATCTAAAATCAGTATTTCGTAGCATTAATCTTATATTGTTGTTGTTAAATTAATCTATAGTAAAGCATATATCATCTTTGTGTGATAAAAATAGGAATCCTTTTAAAGATGCTATTTAAGGAGTTTCAATAACTGTCCTCTACATTAACAGTTATTAATATTCAATTTTAAATGCCAATGGTCAGCGAAGTTAGCGGCATACTCAAAGAGGCTCTGTGATCAGACAGAAATCAAGAACCATTGTTAAAGAAGGTTTCCACAAAAAAATTCAAAAATGTCTCATGATCAGCTGAATACTTTTATTAAACCTATTTCAAAGTATTTTTTCTGTCAATAAAGGAAACATTAATGTGAGGGAAACAAATTGTGTAATAGGTATCAAATGCAGCCGTCGTTCTTCGTTGCGTCGATTCACGGAAATTATCACCAGAAAGAAAACCATCTTTCAGTAGGGAATGGGTTTTCCGTTTCGGTCCAGAAAGGTTCCATGGTGTGATTCGTTCAGCTGAGGCAAGGTCTTTAACATGGCCGAAATGCTCTCCGAGAGTGTCAGTTGTGCTAGGTCAGTGCACATGTCTGTCTTTACCCGACCAGGACACATATTCACCACCAGGATGCCCTGGCCGTTGAGCGTGAGGGCTACCACTTTCATGGCCATGTTCAGAGCAACCTGAAGAAAAGAATGGATTATTAAATACGAAGAATAGCCCAATCGGTGTTTTTAATTTTAAACTGGTATTTTCTGCTTTTTTTTTTAAATTTAGAAGTTATTGTTTTGAAGAAACTGCTGTAGATAGTGTTATCTACTTTTCCGAATTGATTTTGCTTTTGTGTTTTAAAGAATAACAGAGAATGTTTTTAGGTGTGCGTATGATATTTCATAATACAGCAACATTTTCAATATTGGGAAGCTCTCTGAAGAATTTTTTTAGACATTTTTTTCATTCACCCTGCTGTGGAGACATTATTGCTATGACCCTTCAATCGAAGCATGGAGTTAATTTGATCCTAGCTGTAGGATATAACCTCTTTCAAAGTGTTGATGTATTTTCCAAACACAGAAATTAAGCAAGAACAGTTTTTATTTGTTAAAATGCATGCTTATATAAATTTTTGTTTTTTTAAATAAAAATATTAATAAATACACCCTTATTAGGAAGCTCCTGCATGAGAGGAACGTACATAAACCACATACAAAATATGACTTTCCTGTTTGACTTTTTAATTGTTTCAGCCAATTTATTAATAAAAAAAATTCGGCTCACCACTTTGGGATACTTAAATTTATCCTGTGATGCAATTTGATTCTTTCGTGGAATTCATTTCACTAAAAGGACTTCTAAAGCTACCTGCTGAACTCAAAACGGCAAATACTACATGAACTAAGCAAATCCTACTTTCATATCTGGCTGGATGTCTATACACACAAAGCTAGGAGCAAGGGCTCTTTCTTTTCTCTGTATTGGCTGGAGTGCGAGGTAGAGTCAACCTGACTCCACGTGCCCATTCCAGGTTTAAACATTTAATTATGATACAATTGTAAGGCTTAACGCCACTGTTCTTGTGTAGCATGTGTTTTTGCATATTTGTCTAATTAATAAGTAAAAATGTTTTCTTTTCTCTTACCGATAGTTAGTTTAATATTTTCATTTCAGATATAAATGCTATGTGCGGAAAGAAAAAAACACCTCAGAGTGAAGCAGACAAATATTCAGAACAGTTGAGTATAACTGTCCTGCGGTCATATGACTACTTATTTTTTCCGTACAATGTTCTGAATACAAATACTTTAATTCAACCTATCCTAGAATCCAAGACCATCCATAAGCTGATCAACTTACGTCCTGAATTATGTAACAAAATTTGAAGAATGGAAACTATTATTCACTAACTTTTTTTCTGAAAAAAATTTATTAGTTATTCAGTAGGATAAGGGGATTATTGGACGTTGAATAAGTTCTCGCCGTTTTCCAACAGATGGCGTTACGAGAAATGCGTGAGTGTAGTTAAAATGGAGACGCAACTGATAGAAGTACTATAAGCAAGCTTCACATTCAGTGTATGTCATTTCGCCGAAATGTAAACTACTTTTTTTCATAGTGTTAAACATTTCAAATTTCGTGCCAAAAAAGAGTATTTGCTTGGAATTTTACTGCACTACTTTATTCAAAACAAAAAAAAAAGTCTGCAGCTGAAGCACACAGAATTCTTGTTCAGACATTTGCGATCATATTCTGTCGGAAACAACATGAAGAGATTGGTTTAGACACTTCAAAAATAATGACTTTCATGTTGAAGATAAAGAGAAATGCTCCAGAATATTTAGAGGATTACTCCATGAAGACTCATGTCAGACGCTAGCTGAACATGCAGAATCATTAGGAGTTAATCACACAACAGTTGCGAAACGTTTGAAAGCACTAGGAATGATTCAAAAGTAATTTCATTGGGTGCCGTACAAGTTGAAGCTGACATACGTTGAATGGCGTCTTTCCCCGTGTGAACAGCTGCTTCAAAGGCAGGAAAGGAAAGATTTTTTGCATCGTATCGTGACTGACGATGAAAAATGGATACACTTCGATAATCCTAAGCATAGAAAATCGTGGGGTAATCCCGGCAATTCATCAGCATTGTCGGCAAAGACGAAAATCCATGGTTCATAGCTTCTGCTCTTCATTTGGTTGGTTCAGCTGGGTTTAGTTTATTATGAGCAACTCAAACCGAACGAAACCATCACGGGAAATCGCTATCGACTACAATTGATGCGT
This sequence comes from Araneus ventricosus, assembly GCA_013235015.1. NCBI lineage: Eukaryota > Metazoa > Arthropoda > Arachnida > Araneae > Araneidae > Araneus > Araneus ventricosus. The sequence continues at coordinate 8,249 of BGPR01038437.1, read as the reverse complement.
TTGAGCCCAGCATTGACGGAAAAACGACCGCCATACGAGCAGAGACACGATAAAGTGATTTTGCATCAAGGCAACGCTCGGTCACATGTTGCAAAACCGGTGGAAACCTACTAGAGAACGCTTAAATGGGAAGTCTTACCCCACCCACTGTATTCACCAGACATCGCCCCTTCCGACTATCACATGTTCCGATCGATGGCACATGGTTTTGCTGAGTAGCACTTTAATGCTTTTGAATATGCCAAAAAATAGATCGACTTTTGGATAGCCTCAAAAGACGTGTGGTTTTTTCGACGTGGAATTGAAATAATGACAAAAAGCGGGAAAAAGTAGTGGCTAGTGATGGACAACACTTTCAGTCATATGTTTTTACTTATGTTTTTAAATAAAGCATTAATTTGCAAGAAAAAATAGCGAGAACTTACTCAACATCCCATATTTTCCCATTTTCAACTTACGAATTTACGCATATTTAACAAAAAAATTGGTGGGAATAAATGTGAATAATATTTCAATTTGCGTATTACCGCTTTAAAGAGTATTTCGGTTGCTCGAATGAATTCTTGAAAATTCGAGTTCACTGTAATGGAATTATCCTTTACTTAAATATTTCGGGCTCGTACGTTAGAGAGAAAATAAGCAAGGAGGGTGAAAAAGGCGATAGTAGTCTCACCTTGCTAGTTCTATAACCCAATCCTAGTAGAAAATCCTTCGGAATTTTCAGAGACATGGAACCGCTGCTGGATGAAATATTGAGAACAGCTGATCTGCAAATATTATTTCCACTATCTTTCCGAGCAGCTGATTTCTGCAGCAAGGGAAGCATTTCCTGGAAGAATAATTGTGCTAAATGAAGGATAGACTTGTTTTACAGAGAATCTGTATAAAGGATTAGTCCAATATTTTATATCCAATTTGAAAAGTATTCACTACTATGTGGTTTAAATTGTTCATACTCCAATTTCTTAATACTGCTTTCCTATACGTATATGTACCCATCAAATTCATCGTCTCCCATGCAAACAGTTGGTCATTGACAGCTGGGAAAAAATTAATTTAACCGCAACTGTCTGGTTCAGTTTACTTATATTAATATCCCGTTTTGAAGCAACACAAGGGCTAATTTGGGACGGACTTCTTACTTTTGAACCACAGTCAGATGACGAGGCCGACGTCTGAGCTGGCACCCCCTTTCCTAACTTCCGCACCACACCAACGTGAGGACGTTTGCCCTACTACATGATTTGGGATGTAATATGCCCGCATACACGGCGGATCTTCAGTGGAGTCGGGTTTCGGACCTGGAACCCTCCGCTCCTCGAAGCTCTCTGTAAAAGCTGTCTATTCTGATTTATGAAATTGGATAATTTCAGTCATTTTTATACGACCGCAGAGTCAGTTAAGTATATCCCAGCCTGGATATAGAAACTTTGAGTAACCACAAGTAGTTTAAAATTATGGGAATGTGTGTGCCTGAATCTAAATAAAATTTTCTATGACTTTTCTAATATTATAAACTTTCCGCCTTAGGCGACCAGATTGTTCACCGGAAATATGAATTCAATTGAATCTTGCACCATTTTATATTCATGGTTCTCTTAACAACGTAATTTTAAACTTCAGATTGTGGTAGATATTTAACCCATGTCCTATTATTGACCTTGGACCTCTTCTGTTCTTTGTCAACATAAATGTTCCTAATTTAGTCAAATAACTGACCACGTCATGTAACCTCTATTTCCATGTTGTCGGCACTACCTTCACTTTCTTATTCCTCTTGTAAAATATGCATTTGATTTCAACATTAAAATGACGCATCACATTTTTCGACGCATTTTTTTTCCTATCTCAGATTACAACAATGAAAGAGAAAAATGCAATTAAATATTTGTATAAATAATGAAAACGGTTTGAGTTGAGTTGCAACAATGAAAATTATTGTTGTAAATTATGCCAAAAATATTTTTAAAAAATTATTAAAATTCGAGAAAACATTGTACGGAAATTTATTGATATCATTGGAAAGGTAATGTTTTGCACTTTCATATGGTGTGAAAAGGATTTTTGTGCTGTAATATTTTCGGAAGTTATTAAGGAAAAACGCTAAAATATCTCTTATTTTTTACTTAAATAATAAAGGAGCCAACAGATACAAGGAATATAGAATACAATAAGCGTTGAGACGAAATCTATTAGTACAACAAATAATAGATACGTATCAAGGTCTGAAACTTATGTCACATCAGCTGTCGGATATTTTCAAAATACTTGGAATTTCTCACCGTCAAGCATTAATCACTGTGCTGTGTGTATTTACTTCCATCTTCCTACTGGAAGAAAATCTCCAGAAGTTTCAGAACTTTGAACATATTTTATGATAACTAATTCTATGCGTAATATTTGTTGCACTGATTAGTTTCAACTCATAAAACATTTAACAGCGCTTCCTGCTTTGGTTCTTATATTGTTATTCTGTCTGTTTTGTTGCATGAGGATAAAGTTTGAAGTCATGTTTTTTGTGAGTAAATATAGTTCATATTGATGTTCCCTACCTCTACTTAAAATTTTGGGACACCATGTACAACCGATACATTTTTTATGTATATTACTTGAAGTATCTGACGCTGTTCACATTATTCAAAGCCTGAATGGTTCTCAGGAAGCCGAGGATATTCCTAACCAGACAAGATTCCGCAAACGTGGAATGAACAGGACTGAAGCGTTCCAGTTTAAGCGAGTCTTTCATATATATGCATTTATTAAATCATTTTAACCCATACAATAATTTTTTATACTGTTCTCATTCAATGAAATCTCAGTTAAAGTTTCGTTAACTATGAATGAAATATTTAATCGTTTCTTAAGCACGAGATTAACTCGACTTGTCCTTACCTTCAAAACCATGACTGGTCCTACCGTATTGGTAGAGAAATGAAAAAACATGTTTTCTTCTGTTATTTCTGGAAATCCTTGCAGTATTAACACCCCAGCATTGTTGATGAGAAGATTCAACCCTTTGTCGCCAACTTTGCTCTCTACGATTTTTCGTGCATCCGCAATCTCATTCGTTTTTGTAATATCTGAAACACCATCAAGTTTAAAAGAGATTATAATAATAATGGTGGATAGAAGGCTAAAAATTAAATAACTATGAAAATAATGTCATAATTGGCTATGACCTTGGAGATGACTTGAAATGTTTGATATGGTATCTGATGATGGTTTACAAGAAATTATTTGCACGCTCTCTATATGTAAATTACTTATACAGAGTGCCCGGTAAAGACCGTTGTCACCCCAATAATTTCTGAACGGCAAGAGCTATATTCATAAAAGTGGGGTCTAGGTATAGTAAAGTTGCCATGCGCTACGCAAGGAAACCACTTACAGCGCCACCCCGCTGCAAAATTCGGAGTTAGCGTTCTTATCTCAAAAAAGGTACGAAATACGGGAAAAAAGTCAATCACAAAATTGTTCAGCATCATCGATTTATTACACAAAAACATCTTGCGCACAAAAAGTATACAAATTAAAAGCACAAAGCGCACATTTGTTTGATCGCGTTGAACAAAACTGCACTTGTCGGAAATGAGGCTCATCTATCTGTCATGCTCAAAATGGTGTCCTTCAGAAACAATACACATCTGGACACGGGACTGCACTTCCCGCTGCACATTGTACAGCATGGCAGGTGACACGCTGGCACAAGCATCCGTAATACGGCTTCGAAGTTCCTGCAATATTGGTGGAGGGGTTGCATGCACTCGCTGTGTGATGTATCCTCATAGAAAAAGTCCATTGGGTTCAGGTCAGGTGAACGTGGAGGCCAATCTACGCAACCACCATACCCGATGACTTGTTGCTGGAATCTGTCCCGAATGCACTGTTGGACACTTGATACTTTGTGCGGAGGGGCGCCGTCGTGTTGGAACCATACGTTCCGGAGGTCACTCAGCGGCAAATCCTCTAGAAAATTGGATATTAGGTCCTTCCTTTTCTCTTTTCTTCCGCTTTATGTCACGTTACAATTTTAGGAGTTACGAACCAAACAAATATGCATTTAAAGCCTTCTATTTTTAACATTGCTGCACGGAAGGTGTCTCCTCTTACTAAATCGAAGATGTTGAACAACTTTGTAATTGATTTTTTTCCCGTATATTGTACCGTTTTTGAGATAAGAACGCTAACTCCGAATTTTGCCGCCAGGTAATTTCGGCATGGCAACTTTACTATACCTAGACCCCACTTTGATGACTATAGCTCTTGCCGTTCAGAAATTATTGGGGTGACAACGGACGTTAGTGGGCACACTGTATATACTATAAATATTGTTGAGTAATTATATAACTTCATGTTTTAAAAATTAAATAATAATTTAATTAATGCTTAGTTTTTTATATTGCTAAAATTATTGCTGTATTGTTAAAATAACATTTGAGTTAAATAAACATATGCTTATTACTTACTATAATATGGAATTGAAAGATAAATTTGGAAAAATAGCTTGTTTCAAGATTAAGGTAGAAGTATGGTTGTAGAGAATTGCAGTTGTTGACACAGTTTCTGTTACATTCCTAAATATTAGTTACACATTACTTGTCATGTATTATTATTGAATACAATTCATTAAAACCAGAATTCTATGATAAATGGATAAGAAGAAATCGATTCGCAATTCAGTTTGAATCATTAGATTTCTGCTATAGATTATGTAGTCTAATGAGCAATTAACTGTGAAAGAAAACGTATAAGTTGATTTGCTAATATAAATAATCCAGATTTAGTATTATAACTTAAAAAATATAAATGTAATGCTGAGTTATAAATAAATCAGACAATTCCTTGCATCTGCATCTCATCTGGCGGGAAAAGGAACTAAAATATTCTTTTAGAAGGAAATATTTAAAGTAGTCCTGCTTTATAGAAAGTCCCCAAGTTTATACAATAATTTGGTATAAAAAAGCACTGTATACTGTCCAGAACTGAATTGGTGCGGGTCATTTTACTTTATTCTTGAGAGTATGAATTGTCTTTATTAATGTTGAAGATACAAGTCAGCGTTGAACACGCATTTGGAAGCTTCTAATGGGCATATATATACGAAAAGGAATAAAACTAATCTCTTAAAGAGTAAGAACATGAAATATGGATTTTAAAAGTGTAAATATGATTCAGATACAAAATTATACATTGTAAATTCATACTTAATGAAACAGAAAAATCTTTAAGTAGAAGTTAGGATATATATACGATTAAAATAATTGAAGAGTCCTAATTTTTTCTAACTTGTAAAACTTTTGTGTTTCTAAATTCAAAGTATTTTTTATCACATAAATAATTTAATGATAAACCTATTGGAATTTCTAAAGAAACTCAGCGATGTTTATAACTTTGCGTTTTTCATAAGACTTTTTCGCTGATGGATCTCTTTGTGCTTCGGTACATTTTGTGTTATTTTTCTGAGCATAGTTTGTTCAGTGCATTTCGCATCTTCTGAACACAAATCATTTCGTGTTTTTTCTACGTGTTTTTATATTTTTGTCTCAACTCTGAAGTCGAAATTCTATTTCTGCTAATAAAATGCATATATCAAAATATGTATCTAATTTTAAAAATAAACTGTTGTACATTTATAAAATATACAATAAAACTATTTAGTTTTTTTATTAAAAAAATTATTTTCACCCAATTGCTCGTAACTGATTTCATTTATTTTAAGGAAAAATCATTTAAAACCAAACCTTTATCACAACCAACATCAATACGGCTTTTCGTTGAAAAAAGTCAAAACTCAAAATAATAATTTAAAAGCTTGTTATTGGTGTTCAGTTGTTTTTGACACTACATGTCAAAAACAACTGAACAGCTATAGGATATCAACAACAGGTTGCTGAAAGTTTAATCTTGTTTTTTGTGCAAGATTTTATCAGTTTACCAAACTTCTAAACGTTATTTGTGCTAATAATACATTAAATGTTATACAATGCAAAATACAGATTCGAAAAATTTGCATGCAGTTCTTGGGAGAAAAGCTTTCTGTACGAAATAATATAATTTATGAGTGAGTTTCTTACCCATTTTAACAAGAACAACTTCTGTATCTTGAGACGCATCTCTGATCTGTTTTAGAGCCTAAAACAAAAGAAAAAATGCAGTTGTTTTATTTGTAACTAGCCGCCTTCGACGACCAGCTTGTTCGCCGGGAATATAATTTCAAATGAATCTCTTATGCATAATTTTATATTTCTGGTTCCCTTAACAAAGTAATTTTTAACTTCAAATTTCGATAGACATTTAACCCGCGTTCTTTTCGTATCCGACTTTACTTTCTTATTCCTTGAAAACAAAACAGCTCTCTTAATCGTAAAGCAAACTACATTACTGATGACCTGTAAAAAGTATTGATCTGCTTTTTATGTCAACATTTTAGTCAGTCATTTTGTGTAATACATTTAGAAAGCAATTATATTAGGATAATTTTTTCTGAATTACTCAAGAAGTGTGCAAAAAATTTGGGCGGAAATTAATCAATCGTAATGAATTTAAAATATCACCTTTATCATTAACAGGTTTTATACTTAATTCAGAAAATCATTCTTGTTGCTTCAACCGCTATTTCCTTATTGATTGTGAGATCAGCTTTCTAAATCCTTTCCTTCTAACCGCAAATAGCTAACAATGGCTGACCTTTCATTGTTGACAAATGACCGCTTAGAGGGTGCTCCCTCCCTCCACCCCGGGCTCTTAGGAAACCGAATTCACTCTCTAGCCCGGCTAAAGACCTGTTTGCTCCCGCCCTTCCTCCATACCTTTGGTAAAAAGGAGAAACTGTCTCCTTGAGCTACCTTAACCACAGTTAATGATAATTTAAAACCTTGTAAAATTCAAAGTAATTATCTCACAGTACTCATACTAATACCATTGAAAGATAACTTTTTGCACTTTAAAGTGGTATAATAATCATTTTTATGCGATAGTTCTCTCGGAAGTTATTCACGAAAATATGGCCGAAAACGGTCAAAATTTGCTTAACTTTTAAATTATTAAAATTTGAATAAAAAATTGAAAAAAATGGCTCAGAGTTGCACATTCCCACTTTCAAAGTATACCTGTATCTAATGTTTTAGCTCTAGGTTCATCGGTCTGTTCTGTAGACCGCCAACAGACACACATTCATCTTTATTATTAGTAGAGATAAAGGGAAGGAGAGGTATTCAAATCATATGCTACAGGCTGGGAAGAAAGGAGATTAGAGAGTTAAATGTAATATGCAATAAAATCGAGTTTATAGATTTGTCAATTTTATTAAAATTTTGTCTATTCCATGCAAGAAAGCATGTTTTCAATGCGTAAACCTTAAAGCAGTTACCCTCGGCCTGCTTAAGCATACGGGGCCACTGAAAGACAGCCGCTGCAATAGCTCGAGCACTGAGGCCGGAGTCCTAACGACCACGTATCACCGACTACGGACGACCCCTCCCGAAGGAGGTACGTACTATCATTGGTGGGAGGTGACTCGACCCCCACTATTGCAATACCCCCAGGGCAAGCGAGTGCCCGCTTACTTATCCGGCAGCCACTTATCTGTGCACTCGCGGTGTCCCCCGTCCGGAGGATTTCAATGTGTAAACACCTCGAAATTGTCAAATCAATATTGGTGGGCACTTACTCCCTTTCTTCCGAGATAGTGCAATTTTCATTTTTTTGTCTTTTGCAAACGACCCTATACTTTATAATCCATTATATCAGTGGCGAATCCGGTGTGTGTGTGTGGGGGGGGGGGGTTGCTACGGAGCTGCAGCCCCCCAGAGCTACACCAGAATTCTTTATTTTATTTAAAATCACTACAGCTATTTTTTCTTAATCTCCTTTTAAAAAAATGACAACATTTCTTCGTGGATTTTGACAGGCTCGAAAATGTCCCCACTTTTGTAGTCGTCCCATTCATATTTGTAGTGAAATAACTAGTAAATGACTTGTTTTTGTTAGTTATTTCATTGTGCTTTCTATTAAATTATCGAAAGTATTGTAGTGTTCTTTGTAATTCGTATTGACAGGTGAGTAAAGACTGCGAAGTTAAAGTGTTTTGGTTTACATAAACCATTAGGTTTGGCATTCGTCACGACGATAGAAAATTTTTTATACCTGCGCCCCCCCCCCCCCGTCCGACCCAAAACCTGGATTCGCCATTGCATTATAGGAATAAAGGAGCTGGTCTTGAAGGTATAGAAGCCATCAGAACTCTAAAA
>BGPR01038436.1:0-14709 GCA_013235015.1 Araneus ventricosus | reverse complement strand
ATAAAACAAAGCTGGTATACCAATTTTAAATGAACAGGGTGTTTATGGACCACTAAAGTGCCAGGGAATAGGGCAGAAAGTAAACTGAAAGAGTGATCGTGAACAGCATGTCCACCATGAGAACGTGGGAATCTTAAACCCAAAAGCAGAGAACAATTTTAAATACAGGGTGTTTTATGGCCACTAAAAGTGCCAGGGAACATAGGGGAGAAGCACTGAAAGAGATTCAGAACAGCATGTTTGCCCACCATTAGAATGTAACTGCAGCAAACCCAACCCAAAAAGGGTATAGAACAATTTTTAAATACAGGGGTGTTTTATGGACTACTAAAAGTGCCATGGGATATAGGGGAGAAGTAACTGAAAGAGAGTGATTTGTGAACATCATACGGTTCACCATTAGAACGAGGGAAATTTATAACCCCAACAAAGAGGACTACTAAATGGACTACTAAAAGTGCCATGGGATATAGGGGAGAAGTAACTAAAAGAGAGTGATTTGTGAACAGTATACGGTTCACCATTAGAACGAGGGAAATTTACAACCCCAACAAAGGGTATGGAACAATTTTTAAATGCAGGGGTACGTAGGTAAAATTCTTAGCCATTTCGGCGGGTGTTTTCATTTTCAGGCATTTTAAGACATCGGCTTCAACTTCTCGCGAATGTCAGAGGGTTAATTGACTATCAAGCATCAGTGATCACTTATTTGACTTTTCTGGACACTACTCCTTTTTATAATTCCTCGTTCCAGCACGAAATAAAAATTTATTCTTTTTCCACAAGAAGGAGGGGACTACTTCCCCTCACCATCCCGAATCGATACCATTGTGTTATTTCGATTATATTAAGCAACAAAAATTACATTAGACTTAGGGTTGCCATGCGTCTCGTATATACGGGACTGTCACCATATTTCACTGCTTAGTCCCATATTACTAACTGTCCCGTTTTCACAATCATTCCAAAAATTAGAAGTTCTCGACTCGATGACTCTCAACCAACTTCTTGAATGGGAAGAAATAGAACGTACTATTGCATATTTATAAGTCAGAGGTGCGCAAACTGTGGGTCGTGACCCTTTGGGGGTGGTGAAATTTTTTTATGGGTCTCTAAATTTAAAGATTTTTTTTTGATAATGAAAAATATAAGACTTTTCTACAAAAACCGTTTCATGACCCTGAGAGGGATCATGACAAAATTTTAAACAAGGTGAGGGGGTCGGAAATGAAAATAGATTGTGCACCACTGTTATACGTAAGAAACATCGATATTGACAACACCATGATTCTGTTCAGCCAGTGTGTATATCTGAAAGATTATTTAGAGAAAAATAATACCAAACAAAACTGCGAAGCAACTATGAACTTGAATATGGAAGAGAAATGTAGGAAGGAATAAATTTTGACTTTTTGTCATTCCTTTCCACAGAAAATTTTGTTCTTTTTGAACTAAAAATGGCGTGTGGTTTCTGATGAGTGCGCCATTTTAGTTCCTTTCTATTTTGAATAATTTCTAATTAAAGTGTTCTAAGTATTAGAGAATCTTTGGTTTTTTATTTTATAGTTTTTGTTGTATTATTTTTTTAAAAAAAATTTCTGTTGAAGCAATTCCTTTTTGCTGCTGCGTTTGCGCGCAAAATTTTTTTATTGTTTTCTTTATTTTTCATTATTATTATTGCTTACTTTTTGTTTCTTTTAATTTATTTTCCTTTTAATTTAAATTTCTATTATTTGCAGATACAAAGTATATTGATCAGAAATCATGTCTAATAAAGCTATGCGAATACGCATTTGCCATTCTAGCCCGCAATACAAATGTGGAGAGAATTTTTTTCCCTAAATATCAACTCATTGGTCGGACGGAAGAAACAGGTTGTTAGTGTTGACAATTGAATTAATTTTGATTTGTAATTACAATTTTAAAATGACTTCCGCCCAATTTTATACTTATACGAAGTAAGAAAATGATATAATCAAGAAAGAAAAATGAACTTTAAAATATGACGGGGCTAAACAGGATTAGCCTTGTATATTTTTTATTATTCTAAGTTTTCGTTTTATTAGATTGCTTAAACTCTATTGATTTTTCATCAGAGTAAAATAAACCATTACCTACCAACTTTTTTCATCTTTTATTTATTTAGCACTTAAACGTTCCGTATCAATGCTTGGCAATTATGGCAACCCTAATTAGACTGCAGCTTCCTATTAAGGCAACCAGGGACCTTCAAAATCATTTTTTGAAAATTATGAACTAATCAATTGGATATTTTGGTGGAATTAATAAGACCACTATATAACACAACACACAAACTCTCACCGAAATATATTTATTTATTTCTCAGTTATGGGTACAAATGTAATTTTTAATAACAATTAATGGCATTAATGATAAATGTTCCAGTCGCCACAAAATTACTCGAAATCACTCTAAATTTTTTCATTAGTTACTATAACAGCTTTCAAACAAAAATTGGGATTATTTTTTATGTTTCAGAAGGGAAAAACAAAATGAACACATAATAACTCGAAACTATTGATTTTGGAGAAAAAATGCCCAATATTTGATATGGAAGAAAATTGTTTATAGTTTAATAACAAAATAACTTCCATATCAATGCCAAAAATTATTCTCCATATATGTCTTTATAGTTATACAAAATCTCATGGCATCTGAATAAAACTGGTAGCGCATGGAACATTTATCATAATATCCATTAATTGTTATTAAAAATTACATTTTTACTCATTACTCAAATATAAATAAATATATTGCAGTGAAATTTTGTGTCTTATCTTATATAGAGATCGTATTAATGCCTGTAAAATATCAAATTGATTAGTTCAAAATTTTTTAAATGATTTTGAGGGTCCCTGATTCCCTTAACGTTAATGTTAACATTAATTTTGTTGTTTGAAGAATAATCTTCCTGATGTACATCATTTTTCCTTCCAGGATCCGTATTCCCTCCAATTGTGTTTTCTACTACCGCTGTCCAGAGCACGGCAACCGATACGTCCTGTCCATTGTGTTTGCCTTCGACAAAGAAGAAGATGTCTACCATTTTGCCTTCAGTTACCCGTATTCCTACACAAGGCTCCAGAAGTACATGGAAAGCCTCGAATCCAAACAGTTACCTTATTTCAAGAGAGAAAAGATTGGCGAAACATTAGTGAGTATTCCATTAAAGAACCATTTTTAAAAATACTCACTTCGAACTGGATGCAATTATGCAATAGCAAACCAACTCCCAAATACACGTATGTAGAGATATAGCTGCTTTAGCAAAACATTCCAGAAAAATTCTAATGCCGCATTTTTCTATTTTATCATTGCATAATAAATGGCACGTTATGTAAATTATTGGAGTTCGGACAGTATTGCAAAACAAGCTACACGGATTTAAGTGGGTCCCAGTTTCATGAATACTGACTTCGAACTGGATGCAATTATGCAATAGCGAACCAACTCCCAAATACACGTTTGTAGAGATATAGCTGCTTTAGCAAAACATTCCAGAAAAATTCTAATGCGCTAAGGAGGTATGGAAATTTCGAGATGTGTCAGGTGTCGTCCTTGACATCTGAAAACAGCCAAAAATTAAGAGAACCTCTCCAATATAGCTTTCGTGCAACTTCAACCTGGGATTAGATTAAAACTCCGTAGAATTGATGTTTTAGAAGCTATGCCATTCTAAGAACGCTCTCTAGCTGTCATTTCTTTAAAAAATTATGTATGCAATTTCATGTGTCGATCTTCCATAAGCACAGTGTTTTTCCTTCTGTTTGAACTTAGTTCCATAACATGTATATTCCATCCAGTGCTCTCCGCTTGATACTGCCCATTTTCTAGTCAACCGATAGCTTTCCATCGCGGTGTTTGATCACGAAAGCTCAATTTCGCTGCTCAAGTCAGACAACTATGACTTTTCCGCCAAAAAACATTAATTAAATAGACGAAATTTACAACATCAGAAAACGGTCACTCTCACATTTTCATACCAACCTTTCGACACGTACCTTTTAACTGTTTAATAAGCATTCAACTGAGCAAAAGATGCCTCAAGAATAGTATTTTTTCGCTTTCCTTGTAATATTTAGTGTAATAAAATGATATAAATTTACTACTATTTTGTCTTTGAGTAAGTCCGACTGGTCCACTGGATTTTGATATACACTTGTTCTGCAGTCGCAACGTTACTACAGATATCTAACGCATGCATTACATTCATTATTACTTAAGAAAATGAATACAATAAATCATTGTAAAAAATGAATTGGTTATTTTAATTTTAGAAACCAAGTGTAAATACATTTTCTCTTTAAAAACTAAAGGAAGTTGAGTGGAGTCTCCCTATAACGAAATCGCTTGGTTCCAATTGAAAAATTCGTTAGAGAGAGAATTTCGTTATACGAAGATTAGAGATTTTTCCTGTTATTTAAGTAAATGATCCAAACCTTTTCAATAGGTGCGATAAGTTCAAATGTATGTAATTATGATTTTCAATTAAAAATGAAGTAATATATATTATAAAGTTGTTAAAATTATACTAATTTTTATTGTATAAATAAAATGCTCAAAAGTTACGACAATTCACCAATTTAGAGAATAGCATGTACTAGTATGCACTTACGTTTATTTTACTCGAAAAATTCCGTTATTTTACATTGCTTTGCATTTCGTGATATTAAACATTCAGAAAAATTTTTACTTTTTAAGAGTGAAAGTTCCAGAAACAGGCACGTGTGAGCGAATTGGTTGCACAGAAATTATCAACTTTCTTCAAAAATGACAAAAATCGAAAAGATAAACCTCTGAAAAAATTCATTACAGGGAGACAATCACCTCTTTATATGGAGAATATTTTGAATGTTCAAAATTCCAAACATTCCGATTAAAAATTTCGTTATAGGGAAAATTCGCTGTAGAGAGACTTCGTTGTAGGGAGACTCTACTGTATCGCTCTTTTGAAAAACAAGTAATATAAAAAAAAATTTTTAAGTCAATTCCTACTTTAATAATTAATAGTTTAATAGTTTTCGAGATATAATGAAAAACGTACTGCGCATGCGCAAATATATGGCTAAAATATGGGGGTGCTTCGATGATCCCATGGGCCATCCATATATCCAAGAACCAAGTCTGTAATATTAATAGTTTTCGAGATATAATGAAAAATGTACTGCGCATGCGTCATGCAAAATATGAAATGACAGACAAACAGACAGACAAGAAAGCGAATTAATATTGTATTCTTATCTAGTTCTGAGCTATGTTTAAAGTTTAAAGTTTAAAGTCTCCAGCTCATCGGGAAGTTAGTTTAAAGTCGATTGCAAAATTTGAACAAGATATGTAAATCAGACATGACACATTTCCGCTTTTTCGGCATCGAATTTTATCATTATTGGGATCGATGCAAATCTGCATTAAAATTTTTGTTAATGTGTTGGGGGAGGGGGTTGCGCACGCAAACAAAAACTGTATGCCGTGTGAAAATTTTGCGTATGGCTCTAATGCGAAAGAGTTTCGAATTCATAAGATATTGTGTAATCCTGCCGGAAGCCGTTCAGCGTCCGAGTTATGCATCGGCGTTTTGGGGTCAAAGTTTAGCATTGGAAGAAATGCCTAAAGGTTGTATTCTTTTCTTTCTCGTTTCGTACAATTATCTTTCGTTCCATCCAATCAGAATTCATTCCGAATTCTGATTGGATAGAAAATCAACCCACGAATTTCTTTCGATCCGAATTTCATGAGAAAAAAAGATCGTTAGCTCTCCGTGAAGGAAGCCATTTTATTTTTGCGTTCTTTTTAACATTCTTTTCTTCATTTTTGTTGGTTTTCGTTCCTTAACGTTTATCTATCAACACAGACATAACATATTTGTGCGGAAACGCGGATTTCGGCGTTTCCGGTATCGAATTTTGTCATTCTTGGGATCGATGTAAATCTGCATTAAAAGTTTTGGTAATGCGTTGGGGGGAGGGGGGTTTGCGCTCACAAAAGACGTGGATAGCACGCAAACAAAAACTGTGCGCCGTGTACACATTCAAATTAATCTCGGATTTTATCGATAAAAGATCAGGAAGAATGTATATTGAAACGTATTCTTCAATTTAGAGTGTTAAATACAAAATGATGAGCAAAAGCAGTCCGCTGTTGAATATTTTAGAAAAAAGATTTTTTGCGTGATGCTATTGATAATAACGTGCAAAAATTTAAGGTCATCAGGCAAATGGTACTAGGAGGAACTTGATAGTAAGAAAATAGCTATGAGAAAAAAATAAAGAAAACCCCCCATTCAAAGAAAGATAGCAAAATTTAGAAAATGAAGGAAAATAGCAGACTGAAGCATAAAAGAAAGCTTGAACTGTTAGCTCAAAAAATGAGAAACAAGAGTCTTAATAATTATGTATAATCGAAAAAAGTTTTTACATGGCCATATTTTCTAGTGAGATAATTTTTACCATAGTTTTTATTTTAACAAAACTTTATACGTAATTCATTTTTCACCCATTAATTTTCTTTTAAATAATAATTCTACAATATTTTTAATATTTCGAGCACTTTTTGTATAAATTTATTCATTTATTATTCAAATAATCATACTTATTTTACTTCTCGGTGTTTATGTTTGATACGATTCCGCATTTATGAAGTTCAGCTTTTTTTCTACCAAGCCTGTGTCATGTCTGATAAATATACGGAGAGTGTGAACTAATAGTAGGAATTGAAAAAGAGCTTTAAGAACCGCGGTTTCTCGTTTGAAGGAAGGGGGAAAATCAATACCCAAAAATAAAAAATGGCAAGATCTGTAAGGCGTTCTCACGTCCTTTACTCTTTACATCTCGAAAGAAATGAAGTACATTTTCGTCGAAACGCCCCCATTCATCGTCTGGCAATAACAGTAACAGAGACCATGAAAACGTTTATCAAAATCAAAACAATGGCTTCTAGGAAGAAAATCTTCTTCTCCCTCCGACAAGTCAAGAAGCAATCATCTTTTCCCCGTTATTGACCACCCTGACTCAAGAAAAAAAGAAGCAAAAAATGCTGTTGGCAAAGAGAGGGAGGGGATGCATTTATGCCATCGACTCTTCTACGGTAATCCCCATCCCACCCCCCTAGCAGGTTGTAAAACAGAAGCAAACTCTACCCTCATTTGGTCCGTATGATTGCAATGGACAGCCAGTAAAGATCATGGAGTTTTTCGAGTGTATGTTTGTGTCTCTCTCTGTCTATGTATATATATATACGTACTTTCCTTCTTGATATATATATATATATCAAGAAAGAAAGCACGGAGAGTGTATGGCTGAGATTGCGAAAGTATGAGATGCTGAGATTCCTAACTGTGACTTTGTTGCTGAAATATTAGATTTCTACGTATTAAAGCATAACTTTGTGATTTTTACTTCATGTTATTGGTCTTAACCAAGAGTAGAGTATGTGTGGAAGGGAAAAGCTACGGTAAGAACGTACGGATAAATTGGATTATGTGCCACTCTTTATATTTTCGTTATCGTATTTTCGGTAACAAACTTATTTAGGAGGATTTCGGTAGCTGAGATTAAATTTCATTCGCAAACCTTATTGATATTTTTTTATTCCGTGTTCGTGGTTGCAGTACTTTTCTTGAGATGAGGTTCGGATTTACCGAGGAATTTCCTTTATTGCAGAAGCTATTTGTGAGGAAAATATATATACGTGGTTCGCCAGGTTTTCAATTTATGTCCTAGCTACGTAACTTTCGTAATTTTTCAAAGAAGTTAACCTTTATAAATTCCATGTTATGAAGCAAGTGGGATAAACTGCATTAACCAAGATCCAGTTAATTTTGTAGTGTCACAGCTTCTATTTAAATTGCTTGAAAACCACTCGTGTCAACCATGAATTCATGTATTAAAAGAGATTGAAGGCAAGTTTAAAAAAATAACGAAAAGTAATCTTCATGCAGAATAACTTTGCTAACGCTGGAATAACGTATGATGTCGAGTTATCTTTTTAATGAAAGTTCAAAGAGTAATGGATGACACAGATTTATGCCTTAACTTAGACAAGTTCACATAATCAACAACAATACTGGAATAACAAACTTAACTATAGCATAAACACACAGTGGGAAGTCACATTCGCTTTTATAAAATTATCATCATTAGACTGAAATTTGACCATGCCACATGACTACAGAAGGAAAATTAATATTTATCTAAAAGAAGTGTCATCATATAATATTAACTCTCTATCGGAGTCTGCCTCCTACAAGAGCGCTTATGACCCTTGCTCTTCAATGAAACAATCCACACTTGAAAATTGGTTTCTTTACTCTTAGTCTAGCTGGTGAGGTCATTCTTGCATGTGTGCTCCATCAGAAAACACACATTAACCCTTTAAGCACATTGTTTTAGCAGTGAAACTACACATTGAGCATCTTTTTACTGCGCATAGGCGAAACGTAGCGTAATTTTTCTTTCATAACTTAAGAGACAGATATATAGGCCAACTTATATAAAAATTCCAGTTCAATACTGTTAATATTCACAAAGATATCGGCATTGCAAGAGCTAAATTGTTTTTGATCTCTAACAAAAACAAAATGATGAGGGTGTTTGCAGAAATTTATTTTTTTAAAAAAAATTGAATCTTCGAAGGCAATGTTGAATTTTATGAATGTTGAATATCATGAATACTCACGTATAATTATAAATTAAGTACATAATTTAAATTGCATTTCTATAATAACTTATTTGGAGGAAAAATAGCCCGTTACCGTTCATTGGTTTCCTGTGAAACCACAAATTTCTTGAAAATAAAAAATGCTAAATTTTGTTCCTTATCATATTTTTGATCAGCTACACGTCTAATACTCATTTTTGAAATAAATCTTAAATAATTTCAAGACGAAACATGTAGTGAACTTTAAAGGGTTAAGCTAAACTACAGCCTCTGGCACTGAGTGCTACTGCCATTGATTTGAATATTCCATACTGAATATCCAATAATATAATTTCCAAAATATCTGTAAGAAAATTATTTAAAATTAAATTTAAACTTATCTTTAAAAATTAAGATTTTTCATCTCTACACGCATGGAGTTTATATTGCTCCTTGTGAGAATCTACGACAATTACCTGAGCTTTAAACGATTTCAAATTTCTTAAGCTAAACTAATGATTAAAAAGAAAACATATTTATTATCCCAGACAGCACGTACATTTGCAGCAAGTTTGATTTTTACTTGATATTATCTTGTCATGGCAAATTTGACGCGTCGATTTTGTAGCGAAACTGCTGCAAAGTAACGAGGCAGAATCGCCACCCTCGCTTGCAAAACAAGTTTGCTGTGAAGATGTCATGACAAATTTCGCACCACGATTGCAAAACATGTTTGCTGCAAAGACGATAGCACACTTACAGATAATCTTTGTCTCTGTTTTAAAAAAAACATTCGATTTTTAATAGCATCTCCTAAGCCGTCCTTCTTTTTTATTAATTCAATAAACCAATGATAATTTGTGAAAAAACTAACATTTTTATAAAAAAAAAATTGTGAAGCATTTTCCATCTTTTTACTAAATATAGAACTCGCACTTTAAAGAAAACTATATCGCCTTTTTCTTAATGTTGAAATTTTAACGTTTATAAACAAAATTAAACCTAAAAAACAGTCAATGTTTGTTGAAAAATAATAACTTACATTTTGTCCCACTTTAAAATTAAAATGTACTTTTGCATGTTAATGCATGTAAATTTGAAACCTAATTTCATAATTTATTCTACTAGCAAAACGTAGTTATTAGCGAAAATCGCTCTCTCTTTCACTTCAAATCATATTCTCAACTCAAAATTTTAAAAAATTAATGAAATCAAGAAAACAGTTGAAAATAAAATGTGTAGATGCACGATCTATTAGCGCAATCTATCTTCTCTTCTCAGGTTCCTGCTGCCTGAGTAGTTAAGGCGACTGGCTGTGAAGTGGGTTCTCGGGGGTTCGAATTCGAGATTTGTCTGCGTGCTCTGTTTTTGCTATAGTTTGCAATGAGTTTGACACAACAAGTTTGCTGCAAGTTCGACTCGTGGTGACTAACTCGTTTGCAGTAACTTGTTTCAAGCTTGCATTCTTGCCGGGTCAAACTTGCTGCAAGCTTGCAGATTTGCAGAGCAAGATTGCTGCAAACTAAAATTGCTATCCGGGACCCTTATTGTATGCTCAATTACTGCCCATGTTCAGGCAATGCATGTAAATTTTTATAAGACTTTTTATAGACTCCTGTCCGGAGAGGCTGGGCTGGCCCTGCGGCCCTTTCAGTGCTGGTGGGGTGGCCTCTACTCACTGGTCTTCTTCCGGGCCTACACCCTTTTGGGTGAGATGGCCCAGCGTGCGTATTCAGAAGCCGCCTGGTAGGATAGAAGGTGCTAGCTTTCCTGCCAGATATAGTAATGTTGAGGAGCTGAGTTATCTCCATCCCAATGACAGAAAGTACCTCCTGTGGGAGGAATTGGGTTGTGGCCGGTAATGGCTACTAGGACTCCACCCTCGATTTCCAATTAACACAGCGACAACAACTTTCAAATTTTCCGGATACTTCGGCAGGCCGGGGTAACAACACTTTAGTTTGCACATTATACGCCACTGACAAGCTGTGATGTGCAAAATGGACTAACTATAAAATTACTGTCAGATTCTTTTAGTAACGATTTGTGTTATTCTGCCACAGAAAGAATGCTAGACAAAAATTCTTATTTGCTAGGGTTTATATAAAATTTGCAACTAGAAAAAGAATCGGTTTTCATTAAAATTTTTATCATTCTGTTTAATGTATCCTTCGAATTACAAAATCTCACTCAAACACTCTTAAGAAAGAAAAAAAATGAAATCTCCGATAGTTTTCGAGACATCTTTGTTTGTATTCTGAGGTTTTGGTGCACATTTTATTACCGAGAGGGGAAAAGGCGCTGAAAATATTAAAATCCAGAGAAGTTAAGGATCCGGTTTATGGTTGGTTGAATAAACAAAAGGATTCTCACCGCTAATTAAATTCGATAGAAAATTTTATCCCAGCTCGCCTATGATTCAATGAATAAAGAAGTAAAAGTTTTAATTAGCCTTGCTCTTTCTCTTCTCTGGTGAGTGTTTACTACATCATCTCTACCTCTCTCGAGCTAAAAAGTTAAACAATCTTCTTTTGTAAACATTTTTATTTTTCACTGAAAAAATAATTAATAATATTGAGCAATGATTGTTGATTTAAAGTTAAAGCACTTTTATAGAATAATTGATTTTTATAAGAATAATGAAAAAAGGTAGGAAAACAGTCAAAGATGGCAAGAATGTTTTTATTTTCTTCGCATATTATGTAATCTAGTCTATTTACCTGAGAAACTTCAAAAAGTAACAAGAGTTAAATATGTGAGTACATTTTTACAAATAGTCAGCCTTATTATCTTGAAAATCGAGTCAAAATTTTATAGACAAAAGAAGATAATGAAGATAATAAGAAAATAACTTGATCGTTTTATGTACTTGGGTATGCTATTTCTAAACCTCGTTTTTGGTTTGTTGTTGTTAAACTCCCTATTTCGTTTTGTACAGTTAAACATTTCGAAGGTGTGCCGTTTCTTACGGTAAAAATACTAGGAGTTATCATGATATTTTGAATAATCTACATGTTTTAGGCCTAGTGTTAATGTGTCAGCCACGGAACTGAAGGGATTAAAGGTTCGAAACCCGATTCCACTGAAGATCCGCCGTGTATGGGACCTGTTGCACGTTAAATTATACGTAATGGCAAACGTCCTCACACTGGTGTGTTGTGGAAGCTTGGAGAGGCGGATGTCATCTCAGATGTCGTCCTCGTCATCTGACCGCGGTTCAAATTACGAGGTCCGTCCCAAAATAGCCCTCGTGTTGCTTCAAAACGGGACCTTAATATTTAACTAGTAATTTGACCTGCACTTACGGACTTATAAATATCGAGCCACTGACAGTTCCGAAGAACGCCAGCAAATTCGAGTACAAAATCTCTTCACAACGTACACTGCTTCATAGGAAAAAGGTTAAAATAACCAACACAATTTCTCACAATTTCAAATTCCTATACGCACTTTCAAACTTTCCTAAACACAAAATCTCGATTAATTACCAAATAACATAAATTAAAATACAATCAAAGAAAATTAAAGAGGGAAAAAAAGAAAGCTTAAAAAATATATATGCACAGGAAGCCACAAATTAAAACCTAAATATGCAGCACACTGCATCACAAGAAAAAGGCTAAATCAACCTATACACAATTTCCTATCACATTTTCAAATTTTCCCATACATAATTTCAAACTATCCAATACACAATTTCTTGAATAATAACCAAATAGCATTAAAATGATAATAATAATAATAGAGAAAATAATAATAATAGAGAAAATAAGAAGAAAGAAAAAAAATTTAAAGAAAATAGGAAACCACAAATTAAAACGGTACCAAACAACAAATAAATCAAGATTTGATATAACTATGCTAAAATATGTATAAATTTAAGTCCTTCTGCAGCAATATACGTTTATGTATAATTTGGTAGCGCTACCTCTCTGAGTTACACTGGGACGAAAGCTTATCTTCGGTAATCAAAATTGGTTGGAATTAAGTTTATTAAAAACAGTTTTTAAAATCTCCCGTTTATTAGTGTAGTAAAAAGTAGATATTTTATTGTAATTATTTTCTGCTTTTTAGTACAACGGTTTATGGGAAATTAGGAGAACTCGATTTTCAGTGGAAAAGCTGAAATCATTTTTATTTTGTATGACAATTTAAGAATATTAGTTAGAAAATTCACATGTAAAGCCATTGTCTTTTTCCTCCACGGCACTGCAGCTTTCGTGGGCACAGCCAAGACAGTTTTTACATTGGATTAACCCTTTTTATTTATTTAAATTAGAAAATACACCATTAAAACATAAAAAATCAAAGTCTGATGTGTTTTTATCGCCTTCATCGGAGGAATCATCAAAATTCAATGTCCCGGTCTTACGCCACTTGGAGTACCCGGTTTTACCCCGAGTGCCGAGATTATAAAAATGATATAGAACTGCGCAATTATTGAAGTAAATCCTTATTGTTTAACAGGGTATGAATACTTAGTGAAAGTATAATAAACTGGACTAAATATAGGTTTTGTAACTGCAATGATTTTTAAGTAAGGACAGTTTAAAATAAAAGGAACATTAGAAAGTTGACGTCTTAAAACAAATAAGCCTTCACAGATGCAGTGCATTCGGCAGCTTCAACATGTCACTATGGCATCTCCTTTTACTTGACTAGTAGAGTGTAATTCAGTATCTGTCTCCTATAAAGGAAAAAAACTGAATCGACTTCGCATTGGTCATAGCCGTTTAACCCATAAACATCTTTTATTTGGTGAACGGTGTCCTGCCTGTACAACGTGCCAGGTGGATCTTACTATTCGTCATATTTTAGAGGAATGTCCAGTTTTTAACAACCATCGCTTAAGCTTTTTTAGCTCCGTATCAGTAAACATTAGAGACTTGTGGGAGAACATCCCCATCCACATATTTTTACATTTTTAAATGCCATTGGAATTTTTAACTTTATATAGTAATATCCCGTGTATTTTAGAATTTGTTGGTCCATTTGTTTTTTCATTTTTGTATTAATTAAAGTTTTTATTCTAAATTGGGAACAAAGGAAAAATTGATTCTGTTTCATAAATCGCTCATTTCAACATGTTTCCATTTTTTCACCATTTGTTTGGAGCAGCATAGCCAAAAATGGCTCTTGTGCCACTAAACCTCATACAACCAACCAACCTATAAAGGAAAAATAATAACGCCAGAATCAAGGGTATCTGGTTTTAAATCCACTCTCCCCTATAATAAGTTATAAAATCCCTCTAAATTCAATCTCCAATCAAAAGACTAAACAGCATCTTCTTTTATAAGGACGTCATTAATAGGTATTTATAGATTAACAGCTTGGTTAGTAGTCGTTTTCATACTCGTTTATTTAACTTGATTTGTTCCGTGAGAGGAAACCCGCCCGGTCTTAGCCATCCGGGAACTTCATGTTTATAAGAAGGAATTGTGCCGACGATTTTTCTCTCACTTCCTGATGTATTAGAGTTTCAAATTTTGTACATTTTTGCATTATCGATCATAATAAAGTCTTTTAGAATTTTCAGAATTAAATTATTAGTTAATTAATTAATTTAAATGAATTTTTATTCCATGCGAGTGGTGCCACCTGGTAGTGAATTCCAGAAAATAATTGATTTCAAGATTCTATGTTATTTATAATAATTATATATTAAAAATTTGGAAATAATTTAAAGGAAATGATTTCAACTTTTTATCCCACTAATAAAACTGTATTTTTAAAAACTGTTTTTAATAAATTTATTGAATTTTGAAAAATAGTGTTTTGCTATTGGAACGTGCAATTTATAATTATATTTTTCCTTCAAATTTTTAATAGTAATTATTTTCAATAACTAACCCAAATAACAAAAGATGCTCTACAATATTGCATATACAATATACAGGGTGCCCACTTAAATAAGGGCCCCCCCATTAACTTCAGGAAAACGGCAGTTTTAGTCATGAAAGTAGTGTCTAGGTATAGTAAAAGGTCTATGCGCTATGCGATGGCGCAACTTACAACTCCACCTGGTGGCAAGCTTCAGAGTTGGCAACCCAA
>BGPR01038435.1:2167-14709 GCA_013235015.1 Araneus ventricosus | reverse complement strand
TGGTAAGCTCATTTAAACACATGCTCCAAAACAAATAAGCCCCAGCTAATATAAACGAAAATAAATTAATAATATTAATGAAAATTTTAAACCCGCTTTTGTAATTCCTTAAATTAACTTAATTTTTGAAAAACTTTATCAATAAGATTAATCGACCTATAGCAAATAAATAAATATAAATAAAATATAGGCATATATTTTATGTGTGTTTTTTTAATAAAATGTCATTCAATAACCCCTCATGTAGTGCCGAGCATAAAAACTGAAGTGCAAAATAGGCGACTAAAATATCTTGTAGGCACTCACACACATATATCAGAAGCCTATCGTTTTAAACAACCCGTGAATTTTTACAACGAAATGTAATCCAAATAACACAAAATTTCTAAGGAAAAAGCAATGTCTACCCTGTCCTGGCCGAAGCTTCCCTGTGGAATTGACAACGAAGCAGAAAATGTCACTACATGTCGCAAGACAACACTTACGACATTTGTTGATACAACTAAATACACTGGGTTCTACGTGTTGATATTGTTTCCTTTCACAGTTGCAAAATTAATATTAAAGCCATGTAACTTAATGGCGTAAACACAAAATTACAAAAATTTTTAAATACAAAACTGCTGAAATTATTCAGTTTCTAGACCTCCCAAAATGTAGGCAAGTTGCAGCTCAATTATTTTTACCGCGTTCTTCTTGTAAGATACTATTCGCATATTTTTTTATATCAAAATTAGGACAATTTTTGTGCCAACTCAACCTACAGCTTGCAAAAAGTTTACATCCCATTATTAGTTGCTCCTCTTTTCCAATTTCTTCACCATAGTCACTATTTAAAGACTTCTTTTCGCTACTTGGTTCCATTTGTCTTTTTCTGGGCTTTCTTATCTTCCTTTCAAGTTTTACATCGCTTCATTTTACGGTTACGTTTGCAGTTAAAGTAACAACTCCAATTCAGAGGCAGCATTTAACCAGAATATAAAAGAAATTTTCGAAGAAATATGCTGAACGCTTCTCCAATATAATGAATAAAGCATTGAATTTAAATAAATAAAAAATTTGGGACCCACAAGCATATTAAAAAATACATCATATAATTTAATTTTCAAATACGTTGATAGTGCGTCAAATGATGCGATAGTGATTGCCAAACAAATACAGTGAAGCTCATTTTATACGTTTCTCATTTATACATCATTTACATTTATATGTCGTTTTATCACAGTGACCATTCATTCCCAACCATTGTAATGATAAAGTGCCTCCTTTATACGACTGAAAGCTTCGGGTATACGTCATTTTCTAAATAAAGGCAGGCCGAAAATTCGCAGATTTTCTGCCTCCGTTATTGTTTCTTCGATTCGAGGAAACATTTCCTAGAAAGCGAGAGAGGTAACAAAATGGAAAAGAACGTGAAGAACGTATTTCGCTTCTTTTTAAATACTGTTACATAATCTTTCAATGGGTGTATGGTGTAAACAGCCCAACAAGCAGGATAATGGAGAATAAAGGTTTATTTGCAAATATGCAAGAAAACACGTAGCACAGGGACAGGAAACAATAGTTCTTGCAGAGATTTCCAATGTAAACAGACAACAATTCGCAGGTAATAACAGTTCAGCACTTTGTTATCTAACAACACAAACAGTCAGCAAATAACTAGTAACGACAATAACTGCACTTTCAATAGCGCAATCGGAACATGTCTTGAGGTGCCGCATGTACAATTAAGTTTCATAAATTTGAAAAATTTTGCTCGATTTCACCCTTTTCCTCTAAATTCTCATTTGCAGTAAAAAATCTGAAATTAAATATTTTGTACTGTTTTATTCCTTTTTATTAATAGAACAAACATTTTTAGGATATTTCAAATCTATAGTGAGTATATGAAAATATTAATTATCAGCCAAAAACGTGCAAGAAATCGGCGTTGAATAAAAAGAGAATATGCTGTTTATAATCTGCAATTATTTCTCTGTTATACTTTAACTTACAGAAAACGCTTACAAGTACTTCGTGCATCCTTGTAATTACTGTTGTGCTGCAAAATGTATTTTGTGTTTTGCCGATCCACCGATAATCAATAAAGTTAAAGGGGATAATTTTTAGTACTGTGAAATAATATTTGTTTGTTGAGCGAGTTCAACCAGCTCAATAAATTTAATATTTATATTTTCTTGCAACCCATATTTTTTTCTTGTATTATCTACATAAAATGATAAGTAACAAATGTATATATTTTCCTTAGATGCGAATGAAAAATGGTATTTTAAAATATGCATATAAATATAGATAATCTTCTATTAGTTTTATCGTTAAGGATAGAATATGACAAGGGACTGCCTCTGCTTTCTGCGTCTTACGCCATGGATTTATTCATCACAAATGCTGGGCCAAATTAGATAATAATAGCGGTTTTCAGGCTGAGATGGTAGCATTGAGAGATTCGATGCATTGGTTATCACAAGAGTCCCTTGTAAAATGCACTATTTATACAAATAGTCAATCGTCCCTGAAAGCTCTTACGGCTCTCCAGCCAAAATCTATATTGCCCAGGAAATCCTAAACATCTAGAGCACCTTAACAACCGAAGTCATAATCTCTTGGGTTAAAGGACAGTCGGGGATTCTAGGGAACAAATTTGCTGACCAGTTAGCCAGACAGGGTACTCATGGCAGTACTCTCAACATCAATATCGATCTGCCTAATTCTTGCCTTAAAAATATTCTCAAATAGTGTTCCCTTGAAATCTGGCAGGATAGATGGAACCTTTCAGAAACGGGACGGCGAAACCTCCTTTTCGTACCTCAAGTCAACATTAATCGAGCCTCATTCAACTCAAGAACCAACCAGGTGGGCCGTTCGTGACCTATCTTCACAGGTTCGGTTTATGTTCACACGATCGATGCATTTGCTGCGCTAATGGTGATCCAAACCACTACGCAATAGTCTGCCCAGTGACAAAACCCTTTCATTTCACAAAGCCCAGTGCTGAAAACTCTTTCGACGTGGTGTGAAAATATTGTCCCAGACAAAAGATCCCTGGCACGACTCATGAGTATCCTGAAGATCCTTCATGAACGAAGACGTGATATCATCATGGATTAAGAAAGACTTTTCTCGCTTCCAACAGCAATTAAGACTTTCATTGATTGTTTCAGTTTAATTTTTGTATTTATTATTTTGCTGTTTTAATTTTTTCCCTTTTCTTTTGTATTTAATCGTTACGCTGAGAGGAGCTTGTATAACCGTAAATCTTTCTGGTTGTTTCCCTCCCAGTGGATTAATAATACGTAATACGTTTTTAAAGCTGAAAAATAAAGGGAGTGAAAACATGTAAAGCTCGTGTTTTGTGCAGCGCAAGCATTACTGGCCAGAAAACAAAATTGCTGGTCATCGGGAAAAGTAAAAAATCGCGATGTTTTAAAGGGTCGTTACCAGTCGAATACAAAGCAAATTCCAATGCGTGGATGACTCAAGAAATTTTCTCAGATTAGCTTATCAAGTGGGACCGATAATTAAAAAAGAACTTTTTATTGCTTGTAGACAGCTGCACTGCTCATGCGATTGATCTTAATTTAAAGCACATTAAGATTGTTTTCCTAAAAGCGAATACGACGTCCTTTATCCATCCATGTGATAAGGGAATCATCCGTACTCTGAAGTCGCATTATCGAACTGAAATGAGCAGAAACATAATCAATGTGATGGACAAGGCCTTGTATGGTACCGGTACTCTACGTGCCAGGAAATCGCTAAGAAAATAAGTTTACTAGAAGCCTTGCACTTCATAAAGAAGTCCTGGGATGAAGTCTGATGTGGCCATAAGGAACTGCTTTTGCCGTATAGGTTTCATCAGGGCCAAACAAGAGGATAATCCTGATGCCATTGAAAAGCCAGTCGATTTTTCCTATGAAGAGTATGAGGCCTGGATCAACGTTGATGTAAATTTGGAGACTGCTGAAAAAACTACAGAAGAAACAATCTGTCAAGCATG
Organism: Araneus ventricosus; assembly: GCA_013235015.1. Classification (NCBI taxonomy): domain Eukaryota; kingdom Metazoa; phylum Arthropoda; class Arachnida; order Araneae; family Araneidae; genus Araneus; species Araneus ventricosus. Next base: position 10,712 of record BGPR01038435.1, on the reverse strand, counting down.
GATGAATCGAAGAGGCGACGGCATAGAGCTTGAGGACAATGACGATGAAGATTAGTGAGAAGTAAAACCAACATCAGCCCAAAGAAACTCTGCAAGCTCTTCGCACTTTAAGAAGATCACTCCAATACCGTGCTGAATCTTTCGATGAGCATTATTCATATGAACGGTTTATTCAACGAATGCTTGATAACTAAAAAAACCAGCGGGAGTGGTCTCCCCTAAACTTTCTCGTATACTTTCTAAGTGAAGATTCGTCAAAATCTCGAGTTCGAATTTTTTTTGACGATTACAATACTTTCTCTTTGTATATACTTCGTATACGAGAAAGTAAAACAAAAAAAACAAAAAAACCTGAAATCAAATATCTGTTGCCACGTTTCAAAAAAATATTACTTTGAAGCAGGCGCGATAAAATAGGCAATGCAATGAATACTAAAGCGAAAATTCTGCTTTGGAATTGAATTCCCAAGAAAACAATTTATACTACCACAACCGTAACAATTGCAAAAGCGCGTGAATAAAAGATTTGCTGAAATAATGAGATCGGTTTGATTTACAACAATAAAAAAATTGTTAACAATTGATGCTTGAAAACATTATTTATTGTTGTAAATAAAATTTAAAACAATAACAGATTACTACCAATACGCATACGCATGAGAATCGGATTAAAAGAAATTGAATATGCAATTTGAACGCCTCTTTTTGACCAAATTTTATCCATTTAGCTATTCAAGTTTTTGAGTTATAGCGTTCACATGACCGCGGACATACAAATAGACAGACTTCCCGCTGACGGATTTTGTCCAAAATTTGATAGAAACCTACAAATTATGTTCAAAAATCACATACCAAATTTCATCCCTGTAGCTTTAATAGTCTTCGAGTTAGATCACATACCAAATTTCATCCCTGTAGCTTTAATAGTCTTCGAGTTATCGTGTTCACAGGCAGACAGACATAATTCCAAAATTGTGTTTTTCGGACTCAGGGAGGTCTAAAACGTGGAGATCCGTCAAAATCTCGATTTCGAATTTTTTGACGATTACAATACTTTCTCTTTGTATACTTCGTATACGAGAAATTAAAAAGGTTAGTCTCGATGACTTCTTTATGAAAGCTTAAAAAATGAAATATGTATAATTTTTTCTAGTTATAATATTATAATATAATATTTTAATTAAAATGTATAATTGTTCTAAATAACGTGTGGTCTGTTTATTCTTCTTTCCTTATATACATATAGATTTGTGTTATTTTAACCCTTGTGCCCTATCCCGCCTCAAACCGTCCCATTCGACAGAGGCCGGACTCAGGCGCCCTAAACCGCCTGAGTGAATTTTACGAGAGAAAAGTGGTTCCTTTCTTTGTTGACAATTAATCGCCCAAAGTTGGGTGTCGTCCTCCTGGAATTTCTGTAAAGAAAGGAAGGATTTCATTCTGTTTTCGTGGGCGAAAATTTAGTTCAGTTTTTGAGGTACTGGAATTCTCACTCTAGCAGGGTTCAGAAAGTTAAAAACATTTCGCATATACCGCTAACTCGGATAAAGCGATCACTTTAGCTTGGATCCAAAGTGATCACTATAAGCGGCGTCCACTGTAATACAAAATATAATGGTACTTACGTATAACGCCACCGAGGCTACAGATTTGGCGGTTTTTAAGTGCCGCCAATTTGGCGGTTTTTGTACTTACGTATTAACGCCAATTTGGCGGTTTTTGTATTTACGTATTAACGCCAATTTGGCGGTTTTTGTAAACAAGATTGCTCTTTATTGGCGCATTACCGCCAATCTGTAGCCTCGGTGGCGTTAATACGTAAGTACCAATATAATTCAAAATTTGAGCAGAAGCCTGCTTTATGCGTCACGTCATGATCCCTGGCACCCGCATGCAGTGACCTGTTTCTTTTTGAAGCTGTACATTCACGAGCGCTCTGCTCCACACCATTTGGAGCACCTCGCACCGCAAACCATCGTCAATGCAAATAACCGATGGGAATTGGACTGTCGTAGTCGAAAAGTTCTGAAATACAACGTCGTTAGTTTTCCGTTTGGCGCATTCGGTCATGAAACTGAAATACAGTGCACCCCGATTATCCGGGTTAATCACCGGGAAGGGTCGCACGGACAATCGAAAAACACGGATAATCCGAAAATCCTAGGAATCTTCCTTTTAACATTTACTGCTTTAAAAAATCTGTAGTGCGTCTTTTCTTCTGCTCTTTGTTCATCTCTTGTCGTATATCGACACATATTTTACGAACCGCAGTAATGTCACCGTAATCAAGTCCTCTTTGTCCCATATAATCTAACAAAGTTTCCACAGATTGTGGAGCAGCAGAATGAGAAATTATATTTCCCTCGTTTAGTACATCTTCTGCATCAGTACTAGCTGATTCTCCATTATCAAGTTTTTGAAGGATTTCTAATTTTTTGTTTAACATTTAAAACGTTTCGTTTTCGTTTCACACCACTCATTTCTCCAGTAAAAAATTTCACGCTACTAACTGACGATAAACAAGGAGCAAAAACTAAAAGAACACATGCGAAGGTGAAAGAAGACGAGGAAGTTAAAGAATGACGTGTCAGGTAGAAGCGTGTTCGTACGAGAGTGATCTAGCAGGAACTGGATGATTCATTTATCGGAAATTTAGGGGTTGAACCGGTAGAGATTGCACGTGGAGGAAGAAAAAAAATCTATTCTTTAGCCTCCACCGTCACGGCTCACTAGTTTCACGGAATGAATCTCTCGATCGAACATCAACATCGATTTTACATGCATGATAAGCGTGAAAATGTTTCTCTTTAAATTTTTTTGTGAGTCCGGAATGAGTACGGATAATCCGCGCACGGATAATAGAGAGTATACTGTACACTGTAAACAATATCCGTTTTTTTCCCTGACTTTTTCCGTATATTTGACGGTTTAAAGCTGTTTTGTTGACAAAACGGTTGTTCGCCGTTTTCCGCTCCAGCCATAAACGGTTTAAAACCGTCTGTTCAAATTCTGCTTTTCGTCATACGGTATCGCTTTCCTTACAATAACTTTCCCTTTTATTTCTTAAATGTAATTTTGTTGCATTCATTTCATGTTTTTAATAAGTTTCCATCTCCGCTATAGTAGAATAAGTGAATGTATTGACTTTAATTATGCATGAACAAAAAAAAATAATAATTTAGGAAGTAAAAATATATCACCACTAATACCTCCTCTAATTTTCAAAATAAGCTTAGAAGTTTGAAGAATAATGTAGCTTCTAACATTTCGCGAAGAAAACTTAATTTCTTTCGATTCAGAATCGACCATTTTCCATATGAAACACGTATCGTTCAGTAGGAAAACTGACACATTAAAAAACATTTTTATTTAAAACAAAGAAATAAATGAAATATCATATTAAACAGGGCATGGTCTCTGTTCATACATGTTGCAGTAACCTGTTGTCATTCATAAAAGCTAACCTTAAAACACGTGTTCTGGCAATAGTTGATTTTTACACCACTAGGTGGCGCCTCTAGAGCTATAGTGACTTTAAAACTCAAATAGATTATTTTTACCATGTAGCATGAAGTCCCCGTTGGTCTAGTGGTTAGAGCGATTGCCTTCTAACTCTAACAACGCGGTTTCGATCTCCGGCTCGGAGGAATTACAAGTTTTGTCACCATCTTGCATCGAAATCTTCCAAGTAAGTTCAATTAAAAATTAGATTAATTAAACTAATTGAAATTAATAATTAAGGCCTGAATAATTAATATTCCTAATTGATAATACACATCATCACGTTTCAACTGAACTCGAACAGAAGGAGAAAAACAACTCAACTCAGTCGCTGATGACTTCGATGACTTAATTTTTACGGAGAAAACTTAATCTCATACGGTAAAAAACCGTTGTGACTACGGATTTACTTCGTAACTTTTACGGAAAAAACTTGTTCCTGTATGGTAACAAACCGTTGTGCCTACGGATTTACTTCGTAACTTTTATGGTTTTGCACAACCAACCCAGCTGCCAGTTTAAAACCGTAAATTTTACGGGATTTTTTTACAGTGTACTATCCTCGAGAAAGGGAGCAAGACTCTGTCACAGAAGCGAAAACCACAAATTGGGGGAGGGGGAGTGAAGCTCTCTCTTGAAAGCGGGAGTAGGGGTAGGCACAGTAGCCCTAAGAGATTGAAGTGACCAGTTGTGTGGTTTGCATGGAGTCTCCATGAATGACCCGCCTGGATGGATGGGTTGAAAATTGGAACAATGCGGTGCGAGGCGCTCCAAATGCTGTGGAGCGGAACGCTTGTGAATGTACAGATCTCCCGTTCCCCACTCTCGCCCTTCTGTGAATGCCAGGCTGCTGGAGGGACCGGACTGGCTAAGTGCCGGATTATAGATTGACCACTGCATACGAAAAAGTCATTATAGTGGTTATTTCTTACATGGAAATATACGAGAAAGTCGTTACAAGTTACCTAATTAGTGGTTACAAGTTACCAATTACCTAACACATATCTATAGTATCGCAGGGGAGAAAACTATCGATAGTTTTGAAACTATCGATGTTTAAAGAACACTACTTCTAATAAGATTCAATCATGGAATGGTGCTGGGTATAGCATGAAAACCACTGAAGAGCTATACTTGTCATTTTACCGGAAGGGATTAACAGTGTTTCTACTTCCATCGCAACTGTGGATTATTTGTTTTCTTTTTACTGTTGAAGTTAATTATTCCAAGCTTCATTAGGTTTCAGTATCAAATCACTGCTTTCAACAACAACAATATAAGCAATGGGTAAAATTATCATTATTGAATCCAAAACTTGTTGAGGTTTCAGTACTTTTGACACTTTTTAAGCAGTTACCAGATTTTGAAATCACTGATTTGGAAAATTTCTTCCTTCTTTCGTCTTAAAATGTTGGGAGCGAAACTTATTTTAGTCGTGATAGAGACAAGAAATTTCTCGTGGGCATGTTCAAATTCGTAATGGACATTTTTCTGTGTTCAACGAACCTTCTATAAAATTTGTTTCTATTATTTATTATTAATATATTATATTCTATTAGTTCCTGCCGTCTTCGGCAACCAGCCTGCTCGCCGGACATAATTTCAATCGAATCTCTTCAATTCGATATTCATTCTTCAAAAAAGTAATTGATTGAGATTGTAATTGAAAGGAATTGATTGCGATTTTTTCAGATGTTGATAAAATATTTTTGTGCTTTAATATTTTCGAAAGTTATCGAGGATGAAATCAAAAATTTCGCTTAATACATAATAAATAAAAATTCTAATTGAAATTAACAACGGCTCTGAGCTGCACATAGTGGGAGGGATAATAATAAATTACAGTTATTATTAGTCGAGATATCTTCAATAGTGAGTCTGGGAGGCAGATCTTGAACTTTCACGCTGCTGGCGACAGGGATTATTTTCAGTTTTATATTCGAGGGGCGATAATTCTTGCTCGAATGGTTCGAAACGTTCTAGCAAAGGGAGTCAGATGTCCATCGTTATAGAGTGTGAAAACTGCTGGCTTTGTGTCACGTCGGGTCTGACCAGAACCTCTCACGAAGAAGTCATAATGACATGCTATATCGAGTGGGAGTCTTTATAGATGTATATATGGATCCTTATATAAACAATGTGAAGATTACATCCTACATATTCAGATATATATATATATTGACTCCTTTATATAATATTTATGAGTATAGTAGATAGCATCAGTTTTTGGTTTACCTAAACGTCATATTGACTCGTTGCTTGCATAATAAAAATTAAACAAATTAAACGATAATTTGAATAATTAAAAAATAAATAAAAATTAATGAATGAAAAAAGGTATTAAAAATGCAATTGCCCTAAAAATTAAATAGTTATCTAAATGACTCTATCTGAATGACCCCTTAAATAATTATCTAAATCTTACCTTATAGATAGTCAAAAATAAAAAAAGACACAAAAATTAATGTTACATTGTTATATAAGTAACGTATCTCTAGTGTGTTTGTGGTGACACAAACCTTCTTTAAAGGGTGGGAATATGCAATTCGGAGCTCTTTTTCTGAACTTTCATTAATTAAATTTAATAATTTTGTTAATTTAACAATTAATTAATGTTATTAATTAGAATTTTATTAATTAAAAATTAAGCGAAATTTTGACGTTTTTCCTTAATGACTTCCAAAAATAATATAGCACAAAAAATTATTTTTACACCAACTGAAAATTCAAAAAATTACCTCTTCAATGATATCAATTAAGTTGATGTGCAATGTTTTCTCTAATTTTGATAAATTTTTAAAAATATTTTTAAAAATTATCAAATTATTAAAATTATTTATCATTATTAAAACTATATAATACCCCTAATGGCCAGCAGTTAATCTTTCCCAGGGCAGCTTAAAGAAACACCTCTAGAGGAATGCTTTTTCTGCTTATCTAGTTCTAAATTGAATGCATCTGTTCCCCTTGTATTCAGCAAGACTGCTAAGCGATGATAAAGCATATATATCGCAGGTGTTTCTACCTTTTCTTGTCAAAAGTGTGGTTTCCCAGCTTCTATGAATTCATCACAGGTACTTTTTAAAAGGTAGTCTGCTACATCTATTCCTCAGAGTTTAATCAATAGTAGTGAATGTGAATATTGGATTGTGTGAAACACGACGGGTAACCCAAGGAGTTTTCTCAGAAGCTTAAGGTATCCGACTACGTTCGGAGGCCTTTTTTTAAAAGAATGATATTTGAAGCAATATTTTCGCATTTTTATATGACATTTATGTTAAAACTTAATAATCATAGAAAAAAGTTAAATGAATTAAATATATTTTTAAAAATTTGAAAAAACTTAGATTTTTTTGCACTAAATTTGACCTTTTTTCAAACACCCTCGTTCAAAAAGAAATGATCAGAATGATAAATCCTTCAGCATATATAATCCTTCAACTATTGGCTAGGCCCTGAAGCAAAAGTTTTGCAATGTATCTAAAAGCATGTAAATTATAAGAGTTTTAGTGTGAAATAATGAATTTTTAAAGAATTTTGGCCTTTTTTCAAGACTTAAAAGATGCATAACTCTTTAATGGAGCATTATTTCACTTATATTTTGGTTCATTACCTAGACATTATAATAAATAATATGTATGCCAAATTTGAGACGGATATTTTAAGTTGAATTTTAGTTATCGTGTTTGAAAAATGAAACTTTTACAAAAAATCTCATTTCGAGAAAAATTAGTTTAAAGTTTATGTTTTTAATTTACAATGAGAAGAAAAAAGAATTTTTCTTCAATACTCCCCAGTTTTGTAGGCTAGTCCTTAGTTTTTGCCGGCTTAGCACATTTTTAAAAATTTTCTGATTGGAAATTTTTTTTAGTCGTTTTCTTGAGCCTTATGTGTCATTATCGTTTTCTATCATTTAGTCGCCATCGATAGATTTGAATATTGCTTTTCAGTCAAATAACTTTATAATGCCTATTAGTTGATCTAGAGATACTTTTAGTGATTGATATTGATCATAAGTACAATTTATGTACTTTTCCTACGTATATTATCAAAAATTACATCATTAACGGAGAATCAAGATACTGCAATGTTCAAAATTACCTAAATTTGCAACGATGTCATAGAAAACAAAGAAATTCACGCTGAAAATCTTTCAAAATAATACCTGGTATATGTAAAATAGTATAAAACAAAATTAAACAATAAAATTTAAATATCTTAAGTAAAAACAATGAAAAATGCTTCTTTATCGTATTATCTACCACTCCATTTCCAACTGTCAAGTTCTACTAAAATGTCTCTAATTTCCCTTCTGATCATCATAGATGTAAAATAAAAACTGTTTTGAAAACTAAAAACAATAGGCTTTCAGATAAGACATTTTAAAAAAAATTATGATTTTCGGTCAAAAATGGGTTTTCGAACGTATGCGGATACGTTAATTTCCCATTGAGAAGATCGTTCGCATTCGGAGTAGCAGCTGCGCAGCAAAATAAGATATAATGCATTTGTTCTTGGAGACAAATTTCAAGTATGTTAATTTGTGTCTCTTTTTTAGATATTTATTAAACAAACTTTCCTTTTATATTTCCAAAAAGAAAATTTTAGTATTATAACAGGTTATCAATTTATAAAACAATGTAGTTCTCCTTTGTTTTTGTAATTCAACAATTTTGCTATTTGTTATTATTGTATACATTTCAGATAAAACATTTTTTTTTATTAACAAACGAAAATTTATGTTTTATACATTGGGCATTTTTCATTATAAAATGATACTTATTTGGAACCTTTTACTGTTTTGGGAACTACATATCAAAGTTATTTGGATAAGTTTTAAAATATAAGAAGTATTTTGAAGATTGATTTAATTTAAATATCCTAAAACCGAAACTATCAGTAGGTTGTGTATAATTCTAAATAAGTTTGTGATCAATTGATTATCTTTTTCTAGTTTTATTTTTTTGTATATGAAGAAATAATTGTTTGTTAATATGAAGAAATAATGAGTTCAGCTTTTTTTACTGAAGAAATAATGAGTTCA
>BGPR01038434.1:0-14710 GCA_013235015.1 Araneus ventricosus | reverse complement strand
TATTCTAGCTTGTATGAACTATATTTTTCTATAAGTATGCTATGATGGCTCTATACATCCTATTTAATTTTGATTGTGCTTTCATAATTGATCTTTATCTAACATGTTATGACGGAATTACCCTCTTAAAGAATTTGAACTGTATTAAACATTTTGCAGCGTATACATCATTGTTCAATGTATTGATTATAAAGGAAGGATTACGCCACTTTGTTCTTGAGACGGTAAGAGTGGAAAATCGGTTCGCATCTAATCGCTACGCATCTCTTTGAATTTGATTCTTTACGTAAATATTTTATAATCACTATAATGTACAATGAGAAACCTTCTGATAGTCATTGGATTCTGGGTTACAGTAGGTTCGAATTTTTTTATCCACGTGGGGGGAAGGGAAACAGGACCTTTTTGGGAAAGTATACGAGAAAGTTTAGGGAAGACCACTCCCTCTGGTTTCTTAGAGTAAATGGGATTGAATTGGAATTACGGGATTTAAAAGGACGCGGGAAATACGTGAGCTTATTCAGCGGTGCGGATTATTAAGTAGGCAAAATAGTGAATTGCCTAGGGGCGCCTCAACTTTTGGGGGCTCCAAGATTTTCTTTTTCTGTACTTTCAAACTTTTATTTAATTTATAAAGACCATGCACTCGAACTTATTGAAACTAAAATCAAATAACGTTTAAATTCAAGAATATTATTCTGACAGTACTCCTAATTAGTTACCTTTTGCAATTTTTATATTACGCTGTTCAATAATTCTAAAAAATATGTTGCTTTATAATTTTAAAATATCATATCCCATGATTATATAGATAGTATATAAATTGTATTAAAAACGTTTTGCCATTTTTTCTTACTATTTTCATTAAAATTATGTTTTCATTTTAATTTTGCATTTTTTTAAACTCAATATACTGAAATCAACTTTCTTGAAACTGATCCGCAATTAAATGTTTGGGGCAGAGGGTAAGACGAATAGATTCTTTTCCATTAATAAAGTAGTTTGACAGCTTGATTTACTCTGAAATATTAATGTAAAATAAATTGTCTTATTAAGCCATTACATCTTTCAAATGAGCAATATATTATATATATAGTATCATTTTATTCTCATTTCTGTAAAAAAAAGATTCAGAATGAAGACTTTAGAACTACGTTGATATTGTTACAACGTTTTCTGCTACTCAAGAAGAATAATGAATTAACGTTCTTAGATCAAATATAAACTATATAAAGGAATAATTTTTAAGATTTCTTTTCTTTCACCATTAATTATTTTTTACTAATTGCCATTTCTATTAAAGATTCTAAAAATCTATTTATAAATTTTATATTAGTTTTATTTAATAAAAAAAAAAAACTTGCAGTGCTTTCTTCTGAACTGCAACTTAATAAAGAGACATTTTCATGAAGAGAAAACTGCTTTACCAATTTAAATCGCAATGATTAGCAAACCTCGCGTTTTGCCGGGAGTTCTAACTATCTCAAAACGAAAATCATCACCAAATTTGCTCTAGTATTTTTTAGCTTCGGTTCATTTAACTCGAAATTACCACCTTCCAGAGTTTAACTTCTAATTTCCTTTTAGAAATACGGTATGTGATCACGGAGACTCAACTTCTAATCTAAATTCCACACCACACTAACGAATCTCCCCAAAAATTTTTTGTCAGCCAAACACGTTAACGTTTTTAATCAAAGAAATACAATGAAATAAGTCAGAAGCTCTTCTAGGTTATTATTTTTTAAGACTATAGCTATTTTTGAAAGCAAATTTATATAAAATTATAGACTTAGAAGCAACTGTTGGTTTTTATTTATTTATTATACATTGAAAAAGAAAACAAGTAAATGCCAAATGTTGATTTAATTTAATGTGCATAGAGGATATACAATGTGGAAATATCTCGCTGGTACGAAAGCAATTTTTAAAAATGTGGTTTCGAAAGGAAAAACACCGCTACTGAAATGGTAAAACGGCAAATGATTAAACTTCAACTAACACAATATATTGCGTATTAACTCGAAACATGCTTATAAAATATACAGGAAGAAGCCATTAAGTACAAAAACGAAAAAAAGTCGATATAAGTCGTTATGAAAAGTAGTAAAAATTATTTTACAAACTTCTAATTCCAACAGTAAGTTTACTGATATTTTGATAACTGGTTTATATCATGAAATAATTAACTAGAAATTCTAAATGTCTGCAATAGTTCTTCAAAGTAAATGTAATAATAAAACCAAAGTTGTGTCAAATAAAAATATCAATAAAAACTGGATTATTTTCTAACTCCTAAATTACAAGATCTTTTAAAATCAACTGACAGTATTATAAATAGTGATATAGCCTCTCAAAAGACGAAGTACTTTTATGATTAGTGATAGTGTAGTATCTGCGGATCCCACCTTAAATAATTGCCGGAAGACTCATGCTATCAACTTACGTTATATGGCGAAAAGTAAAAGTGGGCTCTTATTAAGAAAACAAAATCCTCCACTTTTGAAAAACATTAAATAATACGCCTCCATCAGAGGCCAAACAATAACTAAACCAGCGGGAGTGTTCTCCCCTAAACTTTCTCGTATACTTCCCCCAAAAGGAGACGTTTCTCCTTCCCCCGCGTGGCTAAAAATATTCGAACCTACTGTTATCCAGAATCCAATGACTATCAGAAGGGTTTTTCCTTCTAGTGATTGAAAAATATCTAGGTAAAGAATTCAAAGAGATGCGTACCGATTAAAACGCATCCATCGCACACTGCTAGGTCTGCCGCACACTGCTAGGACTGCTCTTGCCGTCTCAAGGACAAACTGACGTAATTCGCTCCTTTCGGGAGCACAGACGATTGCTTCTGTACGCATGCGTGTGGAGATAACGGATTGGTTTGAATAGTAAATTATACAGACCGACAGACAGTCAACCCTTTGACGGATTTGGCCCAAAATTTTTTACGGACCTACATTCATGACGATAAAACCGTGCACCAAATTTTATCCATCTAGCTATTCAAATTTTTGAGTTATAGTGTTCGTATGACCGCGGACAGACAGATTGGCAGACTTCCCGTAGACGGATTTTGTCCAAAATTTGACAGAAACTTACAAATTATAAGTAAAGATCACAAACCAAATTTCATCCTTGTATCTCTAATAGTTTTTGAGTTATCGTGTTCACAGACATAATTCCAATTGTGATTTTCGGACTCAGGGAGATCTAAAACGTGGAGATTCGTCAAAATCTCGAGTTCGAATTTTTTGACGATTACAATACTTTCTCTTTGTATACTTCGTATACGAGAAAGTAAAGAAGATCAAAATTACAAAAGAAGTTCCCTCATCCCGTCTCTCTAAAAGGGGGGCTCATCCAAGTCTATTCCCCCCACTTCTGGTATTATGTATAACATAATACTGCTCCTCACTCAGAGAGAACTTCCCTGTCTGAGGCGTGACCTTCGAAATGAGAATTCCCGTGGGCTAAGTCTGAGCACAAAATAACTACAATAACAACACATGCGCCAGAACTGCACATCTACAACATATTTCAACGGAGTTCCTGCCCCCCGCAGGGGGGCTACCTCCACTCATGAAAGGTTAGAGTTCATGGCTGTCGGTAACTTGCCGTGATATCAGTTTGTAGTACTGGAATGGTGCTTCATTCTTGGCGTCGAGAGATCGACTGTAGACTGAACTGCACATCCCCCACGACTACGAGACATTCCCCGTCTATCTGTATCAACAGCTCGATCAGTGAGTCACAACACAAACAAGAAAACAAGAAAAGAATGAAGTGGAACGAAAGAGCCCGATTCATTTTGGATTTGGAGCAAAAACCAGCGGGAGTGGCCTCCCCTAAACTTTCTCGTATACTTCCCCAAAAAGGTGCTGTTTCCCCTTCCACCGCGTGGATAAATTAGAAGACCACATACCAAATTTCAATTATATGATGTAAGTTACTAAAAGATTTGCACACATCTAAGCAGCCTTTTAGCTTGCCAGCAATATCTCCGATCTGATTGTTACAAATTTACTACCGATAGTTGTAGTTGAAAATATCATGCACATTGGCAGAGTGCTTAAGAAATTAAAAAAGCATGAAGAACAGAACTGATGAATCAATTGATACTAATTTTGGTTTGTTACTTTATAACTTTACTTTTAACAACAACTTTCGTTCTGTCAGAGTAAAAATAATGCAAAATCCACTCAGAAAAAAATGCATTACGAAATATACAAAATAAAACTAACCGCAAATCAAATATGCAACTCTTATTAAGAAAATGTTTCGGCGTGAAAGAAAAATTAAAAGAAAACACTCCATAATTAATTCACTTATATTCGAGAAGAATTTGGAAGTGAACCAAGACAGACCGTATTACGGGAACAGCAGTAACCAGTACGCATGCGAGTGGAGATAACGGATTCTCTTCAAAAATAAATTATACGGATCGACAGACAGTCAACCCTTTGACGGTTTTTTTTTTTACCTTTGACAACCCTTTGACAAAATTTTATTCGGACCTACATTCGTGACGATAAAACTGTGTACCAAATTTTATCCATCTAGCTAATCAAGTTTTTGAGTTATAGTGTTCGCATGACCGCTGTCATACAGACAGACAGACTTCCCGTTGACGGATTTTGTCCAAAATTTGATAGCAACCTACAAATTATGTGACAAGTTCACATACCAAATTTCATCCCCGTAGCTCTAATAGTTTTCGAGTTATCGTGTTCACAGACAGACATAATTCGAAAATTGTGTTTTTCGGACTCAGGGAGGTCTAAAACGTGGAGATTCGTCAAAATCTCGAGTTCGAATTTTTTGACGATTACAATACTTTCTCTTTGTATACTTCGTATATGAGAAAGTAAAAATTCAGTTATGAAAAGAAATTTCAATTTTTACTTAGAACGTCACAAAACATATCTCATTTCATAGCAAAGCACATGGTTTGAGGAATGGAATGCAGCCTATTGCCAGAGGATGTTCTCTTCTGAAACTTGATTAGCCACCTATCGGCTGATAGCATTTCCAGCGGAGGGAAATGCTAACTGTTGAAAGGTACTTATGTTAAGTACTGGCATTTTCAAAGGAAATTTAACAATTGTTTATAGGCATGTATGAATTAGTGTATTCAACATAAAAGAATAAGTATTCCATGAATCGGCGTTATTTTTATATTAATATATTTGATTTTATTTCCTTGTGAAGAATTTTAGACAATCTTTGAAGATTATATAAAAGTAGTTGTAAAAATGTATTAAGAAACAATGACAAAGTGTAATTTAGATAGTTTCTAAATTCATAACTTTACTAAAGGAAAGAATTAAGCTTTTTAGGTTCATACAGACTTATTATATTTTGGGTTTCATTTATTTATAATTTTTTTTTATTTACATTGTGCAATAAATGATTTTTAGTAAATATGAGAATCGATTAATGCTATTACAGATATTTTACATAAATTATTGGATATGACTAATTAACTATTCCGTTATTCTTAACTACTGAAAATAATTTATCTGTGTGTATTAATCTTAAGAAACAATTCTCCATAAAATATTCAAAATTCTTCAAATTCAATTCACAAAATATAGACAACAGAAATTTTTCAGATCTGATGAGTCTTTAATTTCGCCAGTGGTCTGTTGTTTCTAATTATTAACAGACAGTGATTTTGACTTTTAAGATGGTAGAGTAAGCTTACATAACAGGATATTAAAAGTATACGAATGAGAGCAGTTGCATTTTGACTTTTTTATTAGTAATTTATATAGTTGTTAATTTTTCCATGATAAAGAATATTACATTCTCTGCAATTTTTATATTATTATTCTCAGACAAATAATAATAATAAATACATAATATCTGCAGGATGAACATTCCAGATATGAAATTGTAGTAAGTCTGAAAAATTCAAGGAGGCATAAATTAAAGAGTAATCTTTAAATTAACTCAGCTAAAACTTATTTTATGTTCTCTGTACGGATAGTATATATACTTGGTATCCAATGAACAGGAAAATATAATGTAAAACATTCATGCATTACTATTTATCTGTATCAATCCTTATGTTACATAATATTACAGGCATTAGAAAATTTTATTACATAACTTTAAAAAATTAGTTCATACAAAAAAGTAAAACGAAATGACGAACGATCTAAAATGAAATACTAGTATGAAATAAAGTTTAATATCGACAGAATTGATATATTTTTTTAAATACGCACTATGAAATCTCAATGAATGAAATGAAGAATAAAGATTAATATTTAGAGAGATTTTCAAAAAATTACGATATGCATAACATGCATCTGCATGTGTGTAGGAATAAAATATATGTAAAGAAGTGTGCCTACTTGGGTGCTATTTGACCATAATTCAAAATTACGAACTATAGCCTTTTTGCTACTTCAATTCAAAACACGCAGTAATGAGTTTGGTTCCTCTTTTCTCATAGGAATTTTCTATTGCAGGATTGAATTCACTCACAATCAGTGCTGCCTATTTTGCAAACTTTTCCTGCCAATGATGGCATTGATTGGTGATTGCCAGGAGAGGAATTCTCCGAAAGGGGACGTAAACCGGTGGGGTGGAATATACGATCCTGTGACAAATAACTTACAAGCGAACCCGGGATATAACGAACCCTCGGTTACAGCGAACCTTTTACATGGTCCAAACTGAAGCCCTATGTTAATAATGTATTTTCATACGTTTATAACGAATAACAAACGTTAGAGACTCGGTTATAGCGAACTGAAAATTTCTAAAACTTCGAACTTTTCACTTGCCCAAGGGGCATTTTTTACTATTTGTGCTCAAGTCAACCCAACTTCTACAAGAGACAACTACTACCCTTTTGCATGAAATACTCTGGTCCAAAGACCACATTCCTCGCCGATTGTACCTTTGTTAAAATCTCTGCTAACCACATAAGTGGGACAAAGGAACAATAGGCAAGGCTCTTTACAGTTTCTATCTCCCCTCCTCCCCCCGATGGACACCTGGCCTGGTGTCAACCAGGGAAGGGGGGGGACTTTCTGGTCAGACGACCGAGGAGCAATCACTTGTTTTCTCTGCCATTTTAATTTAATTGCTTATCATTCTGTGAACTTTGCAGTGACCATGGCTAACGTTGGCAAGCGAAAAGCTTTTCCGATCGAGGATAAAGGTAAGTTTATTCGAAAATTACAAAACGGCGAAAGTCAATCAACCATTTGTAAAGAATTTTCCCTGTTTAAATCAACTGTAGCCACTATTTGGAAGAATCGTGACTCTATCATCTCTTCATATGAAAGAAACAAACGGATGCAAGAGGTTGCGAAAGGCAGAAAAAGAAAAAGTGGAAGTGGCCTTATTTAAAAACATGATTATAGAAGTAGTATATTAGCATGTTAGGGCATTTTTTTTTTTTTTTTTTGCAAATACGGATACAGCGAACCTCGGTTAAAACGAACTTCTGAGTCGGTCCGTTGAGGGTTCGTTATAACGGGGTTTGACTGTATTTCGATTAGATGCTCAAAATTACCTGTTGTGAAGTGCGAGATTCTGGAAGTCTAGTCAGAGAAATGTTTTAGGAATGAAGTTATTTACTTGAGATCATAACTTGCTATAGATTGATATAATTTGTGTCTAGAAATCATTAAGTGACCGTTTGTATATATAATATTAAAATTAGTGTTAATAACGTAAGAATAAACATATTCACTATAACAGAAAATACTAATTTTCTTTTGTTTCGGTTCATGTTTCAAAATTTTTTGGGAGATTGAATGATACCATACGGCGGAAATAAATGAATCTGTTAATAAATAAGGTGGTAATAAATGAATACGTGTGTTTTAGTGTTAGTGAACTCCAAAGATGGTGGCAACTACTTTACACCAAAGGTAGGGTAAAGGAACATTGCGGGTGTTTGATCACACCAAGAACTATCTTTGGTGTTTCACTACACCAAAAATAATTGTGTGTGCTTTACTACACCACTTTTGGTGTAAAGTAGTTGCCACCATTTTTAGTGTTGTGTTACGCTAAATTTTTTTTACAGTGTATTTATAGCTATAAAACCATAAAACAAATTTATTTTCGTTTAAAAAAAATTATAATTCCGAATGTACATATTCTCTCTGCAGTTAAATCTCTTCATAAATACGTTAAATTTAATCTATTTAGCTTATCCAATTGAAAAAGAGTTAATTTACTTTTAAGGTAGTCCAGAAACACATTTCCGGGATTTAAAAAAAATAGTTTTCAGTCTCTTCTTCTGCTTTTTATTAATTTGCATATAAATTTTTCAACGCAGTTAGGCTTTAATAGTTTGTAACCTGTATATTTCCAAGATTTTAAGACGCAATTAGACAAATGGAAACAAAATTTTGGTAGTTTATTGAATATATAAAATACTAGCAGTACGCGCACGGCGTTGCCCGTGGGATCGGGATTTCAACAAAATAAAAAAAAGCCCACATACAATTGCATAAATGAAAGTTTTAAAAACTAAATCAAAACAGAAATATATATATATTATTGAGTTGGTCCGCCTCCTTTTCCTCTCAACCGAGTACCGTTAAATCCAAATAATGTTAAAAAATTACAATGTGATATTTATTACACCGCGAGCAAAGTATGAAAGCCAAAGAAATAAGTTAAGATACGCTTAAAAATAATAATCGAAGTCATGGAGTAAATACATCATCTCCTCGCAGAACGCGAAAGTAATGACGTCACCCTGGCCCTTCAGCCAATGAAATTGCCCGCAACGTTCCGGAGACTGTCGTGGGCGGAAGCTTCGCTAGAGGAAACATATCGTTCAACTACCAGGAAAAAATTAATTTTAAAAAAACTAAAAAAGATATTTTAACCATTCTCGTTTTAAATCCGACAGAACCGTTGCAGTTATAAGCTGAAAAAAATTGAAAATAATAGTGTTATTAGAAAGTCGGATGCAGCAAATTTAAAATCAAAAGTAACATCTTGATGCCAAAACTGGGTATTTTTTTAAAATTTCTCAAAATTCAGTAAATTGCGTTAGAAATTCAAAACTAACTTCATTAGAACGGACATCGCGTGCTCTTTCCGATGGTGTATCTATTTTTGTCGTACAGTTATTTGAAACCATTCTATTGAGAAATTAGTGCGAAAAATCAACCAAAACAACACAAAACATTAAATAAAAAAAATTCTAGATTAAAATTTAAAATTTCGGCTTCGAGGTGCACTCAGTCACCATTACGACTATCTGTGTGCCAAATTTCATGGCTGTAAGTGCGATAGATTCGTCTGGACATCGCAGACAAACACACACACACACACACACACACGCACACAAACATTGCCTTTTATAAGTATAGAAGGTTTCAAAAACATTTCTAAATATATAACCATAACATTTGAGTAGTATTTTTTTAAAAATAAACTTTCGAAAATGAAACTAAAATATTAATTATTAGCTGTAGAAAAAACATAATAAGGAGTAACAAAAAATAAAATAAAAATGTGCGCAATGAATGATTTTATGATCGAATGTTAACGAATGCAATGTCTCAAATAGCTACTTTGCTTACTGTTTAGATAAAAAACTGAGTCAAGAGAACAAAATTATAAATAGAAAAATGTAACTTATGTCGACGACATAGTTTCAGATTGACTTATATGAATTAACAATTTTGATTATAAATCAGTGGTGCGCAAACTATTTTCATTTCCGACCCCCACACTTTGTGTAAAATTTTTTTCGCGACCTCTCTAGCGGTTGAGCTCACGTTTTTTGCAGAAAAGCCCTTTTCCTTATTGTCAAATATATTTCTTTGCTTTCTCGCGTTCCATGGATTGACGGTCCAACGCTGATTTTTTAAACCTTTGTCCTAGTAGGATCCGCAAAATCGCACATTTGTGCAGCGTTTTGAATTCTCAACTGAGTCGATTACTGAATTTTAATTACCCGCCGCCTTGATGGGGACTATAGACAATGCACGTTTTGGGGGCGCCCCTCCCAATCTCAATTTCCTAGAACAGATATTTTTTATTGATTTTGATTTAATCTCTATGTAAATATATTATGACAAACTGAAACAACAAAACAGTTAGGGCGTTACAAGTAAGGGGATTTCAGTATCTTGAGTGTTAAAAAAATAATAATTTTCGTTTAGAACAATTTTAAATAAAATGGGGAGAGGAGAAATAAAAAAAAAAATCTCAATTTAAATACCCTAATGCAATGTCAGAGCTGGTGATTTGTGAGTCAGTCAGTCAACTTCGAAAAGGTCAGCAAGTGCATTAGGAAACATGAAAAAATGAGTTCATACACCACACATACATTGTAACAACATAATTTTCTGTTTTGCGGCCAAATAGAATGAAGCTATTTGGCAACTCTCCTCTATCTCTCTAATAATAAAAGAGAAAGTCTGTCTGTCTGTTGGCGGTCTACAGAACAGAGCGTTGGACTTACAGCTACCAAATTTGGTACAGGTATACTTTGGACTGTAGGAATGTGCACCTCGGAGCCATTTTTTTTCTTCAATTTTTTATTCAAATCTTAATTATTTAAAAATTAAGCGAATTTTGGTCTTATTTTCGTGAATAATTTTCGAAGTAATTAAGGCTCGAAAATTATTTTTATACCATTTTAAAGTGCGAATTTTCACCTTTCTAATGTTGTTACACTGTAAAAACTGTGGAGTAATGTCGCTCCAAATTTGGTGTTGAAAAACCTTAAAAACTGCGTGAACAAACACTTTATTTAAAGTTAACACTAAATCAAGCGTTCTTATACACTTTAAGTGGTGTTGTTTGCATCCAACACCAATACTGGTGAATCCTTACACCCTGCTCACACGCGCCTGACACCATTCGTGAATTATTTTCACCTGTGGTAACACCAATTTTGGCGTACGTTTGGAAAGTCTCCGATGGCAACGATAGGTTATTAGTAAACAACTGTGCTGTTCCGTTGGTTGCTGCCGTTACACAGAAACGTTATAGAAGGTTGTTAGTTGTGTAATAAAGATAATTAAGTTTTCTTAAGATAAATATAACTTTATTTATATGTATGCATATGTATTTAAGAATTTTATTACATTTAATTTTTATATGCTTCTGAAATTTTCTTTACTAAGCCTAGTTCGAATTCGCCCTGATTAATATTCTCTGTGCATTTAAATTACGAACCAATTTTAATTTAACGTGTATACATGTGGCTGATCATTATTTCTGTGAAAAAATGCATGTTTCAAATTTTGGTGTCAAATGCAAGAATTTTAGAATTTTTTTTAAAATTTTGAATAAAGGCTATTTTGTTAATTTTATAATTGTAAAAGTAAGTATTTATTATGGGTTATAATTTTGAACAGTGAATCTGAACATATTTAAAGCCATTTGTCACTTGAAAGTATAGTTTTTAAGCAAAAAGTTTCTGAAATGGATTAACTCATCTTTCGAAAACTCAAATTTTCTGAAGTTTTAACATATAAAAAGCTACCCAGTGAGAAAAGTTATACTTTCTTGGCTAAATACTTATTGCAG
This sequence comes from Araneus ventricosus, assembly GCA_013235015.1. Classification (NCBI taxonomy): domain Eukaryota; kingdom Metazoa; phylum Arthropoda; class Arachnida; order Araneae; family Araneidae; genus Araneus; species Araneus ventricosus. The sequence goes on along the minus strand of BGPR01038434.1, from coordinate 3,178 downwards.
TAAATGTGTATACATGTGGGGAAGCTTTTCTGTTCATTACTTCTGTGAAAAAAATGCATGTTTCAAATTTTGGTGTCAAATGCAAGAATTTTAGAATTTTTTTTTTAAATTTTGAATAAAGGCTATTTTGTTAATTTTATAATTGTAAAAGTAAGTATTTATTATGGGTTATAATTTTGAATAGTGGATCTGAACATATTTAAAGCCATTTGTCACTTGAAAGTGTAGTTTTTAAGCAAAAAGTTTCTGAAATGGGTTAACTCATCTTTCGAAAATTCAAATTTTCTGAAGTTTTAACATATAAAAAGCTACCCAGTGAGAAAATTTATATCTTTTTTTCTAAATAATTATTGCAGAGAGTGTGCATGCATGTGGCGAAGCTTTTCTGAGCAACAATTCATTGATAAGTGTGGATATTTGGAAGTTTGTTATAATGAAGTTAGGGCTCATGAATCTGTTTAAATTCAATTGTGTGTACAAAGAAGTTTAAAGTGCCTGATTTCTGATTGATGAAAATAATTTTTATTAGAAAACATCTTATCATACATTTCAGCATTCAAATTTCTTTCTAACATTTACATATATGTGGTATAAAGGTAAATTTTTAATTTTATAATTTGATTTTTTAGTTTTTAGTAATTTAAAGTTTAGTTACAGGTTTTTAAAAGGAATTTGGAATAATTTAAATTTACTTCTAGTAATTAATGTATTTATAATTTCCTATTACTAGCAGGAACTCATAACTGTCAAGTAATGATCCCAAAAGAATCTCAGCGTGATTCTTGAGTGTTGGCGAGCAGAGCGAGTAGGGTTTCTCACTAATATTTATTTTTATTTTGTTTCAAGCGGAAAAAGCAAATTAATATCAATTCTAATTACAAGAGTCGCAATAATTATGAAGAATTAAATCAGAAAAATTGAATTTATTAAATTTACATTACAAAAAAGAGAAACCTAAGTAATGCACTAATGTGAAAACAGAAGAAAAATTTATTTGGCACTTCTTAGCATACATTATTTCAGGACATTTTTGTTGCAACCCTTTTTTCTTATTACTCTTTTTTTCTCATCTTCTTTTAAAACTTTTTATTCAAGTTCAAATTTCTATCTTTTTACTCATTAAAGATACAGTTAAAAATTGCATATATTTGAAAGCACTGGAAAATTTTAGCCCATTTTGATACCTCATTCATTAATATTCGATATTTTGTTTTTTATGGATTTAAATACTTTACATATTTTTCTCCCACCTGAAACACGCAGACGATAATAAGACAGATGATTTTATTTTATTCTTATTTGTTTGCTGTTTTAATATAATTAGCACAGTCTTTTAGTTACAACGGAATAGTGTGTTCTTGTGTCAGAATATTTATTTTCACTCCTGCGATTCAAAGTTTTATTTGAATTATTTTAAATAATTTTTTAATGATTTCAGTTTAGAACTTCTCGGAGTTACTGAATCTTAAGGATTTTTTTTTTTTCAGATTTTGTAATAAAATTTGTTTAATATACACACACTCATATGTATTTATATATCTTAAGCATATTATTGTTTTTGTGTTATTTTGACAACATTCATGTATCACTATATTTTATATAATATTCATATATGTCTTATAGGTAAGGTATTTATTTTCTAGTATACTTGAATAACCAGCCGATTTTCTTACTTTTGCTGGTGTTTCGTGTCAGTATATAAAATATTTTATGTATTACATAGGCTCTGAGTTTTAGTGTTACTGAACTCCAAAAATGGTGGCAACTACTTTACACCAAAAGTAGTGTAAAGGAACATTCCTGGTGTTTGGTTACACCAAGAATTATCCCTGGTGTTTGATTACACCAAAAATTATCTTTGGTGTTTCACTACACCAAAAATAATGGTTGGTGTTTTACTGCACCACTTTTGGTGTAAAGTAGTTGCCACCATTTTTGGTGTTGTGTTACACTAAAATTTTTTACAGTGTAGTTTCAACTCTGTATATTATTTCAGCGAATTTTGAAATCTTTTTGAAAGCATTATCTATTGCTCTGAAATCGGTGAAGGTCACTGAATGGATAACACCCCTCGTGGAGGTCACAGAACGTTGTTTCCTCTAGGAGGGGAGATAGGTTGCCCCCTTCCCCCCCTCTTCGAGATGACATAGAAGCAATTCGCTTGTACCCGTGGTAGGAGGCGCGGTTTCCTTTTGTTTAAAGACTTATACCATTCTTATAACATTTTATCAAAATTAAAGGGCATTTTAAATTGTAACAACAATGTCAAATTAATATTTGAGCATAAGCAGCAAAAAACTGCACATTCATTTACTGTTCTCTGAAATTTCATGTACGAACTGGAAACTTAGAACTTTGAATTTATGCATCTAAAGATGATCCATTTTTTTACCATTTCATATTGGATGCATCTCTATTTTGTTTTTGATTTTGGAACTAATTGTTTTATCTAAAAAAATATAAAAAAATTTAATTTTTCATGCATTTTGCTTAACTCATAATAGTCATTTGTTTGAGTTTTAATATTTTTTTTTATTTCCAAAAATGACAGTTTATTATGTTAAAAAAAATTCAAAGCGGAAATAACTTCGTCGGATAAATAGCTTTATTTACAAATTGTTAACACTAAATAAACAATAACAACTATTTCAAACATCATGCATATGTTGCATTCTTTGTTATAACTGAATCATTTAAAGTTATAAGCTCTAATATGGGCGAACCAGCTGGTCGCCGAAGGCGGCTAGTATATAATATTTTCGTTTAAAAGAAATCGTAACAATAAAGAAAATAATCTCTCCTATGTATAAAAAGTTTGTTTTTAATTATTAAAATATCCATTTAATGAATTGTCACGAAACTTTCACGCAAACCTTCCTTACGTTTCACAGTAATCGTGAGACAAAACTTGAAGCTAATTTAATCAGTAGTTTGCACTGCTAAAGCGCACAAACTATTTCTGAATTTCACTTTTAATCATATAGCTAATTGTTGATTTTAAAAACATTTTTATTATTGTTCAATACAAAAGATTAAACAAAAATTTTATGAGTTTTCCTTCGAATTTCGCAAGAAATAATCAAAATCATTTCAGATGCATTAAGAAATTCTAAAAAAAGTTTCTTTAATTTCACAAGACGAATTTCTTTTTATTTTCTTAATTTCAAGTTTAAACGAA
>BGPR01038432.1:0-14711 GCA_013235015.1 Araneus ventricosus | reverse complement strand
AAAATGAAGGTACTTACCATCGTAGAATTCAAATTAAGAATCCTAATACAAAAATTTAGACATTATAATCTTCTTAATTGAACCTTTGATTCAGAGAACACTTGTAACACATATTAACAAAACTAAATAAAAAAATCTTTAATCTAACCAATCTTTTTAGAAATAAAACATTGAATTAAAGGATTAGTAAAATCAATTTCATTTTGATTTAAAATGATTTTTTAAAGTATTTGAATAGATATATCTTTCTAAATGTAAAATATTTATTGCAAGTAAATAAGATAAAAAAAAATGAGAAGATTATCAAAGAAATAAAACTTCTTCAGAGTTACAATTATAAAAAAGAATAACTCCTTATGGTGTTACGTCACGAGAAAGTGGATGAGAAGCCTCCAGATGAGTAAGTGTGTTCTCGAATCTCCTGGGATATAGTAATGATAGGAGCTGTGTTATCTCCCTCCGGTGATAGTAAGTACTTCATTCATGAGGGGTCTGGCCGTGGCTACTCTGGCCTCAGTACTTGAGGTATTGCAGCGGCTGTCATTCAGGTCCCTGGAAGACAGGGGTAACACAGTTTACGGTTATACAGAAAGAAAAATGCAGACTGACCGTATAAAAATGAGAATGCTGCTCAAAATTTGACTCTGCAAATATATTTCGATACCTGGGCATAATTTACGGAATCGTCCATTCTTTGGCCATACTTTAAAATAGAAATATTCTTCCATTGTATTAGGGTCATGAAAAGGGAATTTATATTTATAAAGAAGGAAAGGGCGAAAAAGTTATTATCCCGATCATTCACGTCGGTGATTTTAAACGACTTCAGGCAATGTTCTTAAATGGACACTTCAATTTTATGGTGTTACAAGATGTCTTAAAATGACTTCAATGTTACCCTGTTATACTTCTAATATAAAATATCATCCAAAGTTTAATATTTCCCTTATTCTTAAGAAGAGTTCTTTCTATATTATCTATCCAACCGGCAATTTACTTTTGCACTTTCAATTTGTTCTGTAAGAAAGATGTCTTTTATACTTGATGTTTGTATTTGTTGGGAGAAATGTGGCGTTTGGGAGTCATTGTCGATGGACTAGAAAAGTCTGAAAAATTCAAGATTTTTGGGACACTCCATATAGAGCATCAGCAGGCAGTTGGTGCAAAATTCAAATAACTCTTTTAACATGTAACAAAGAGATTGATACAGAATTCCAAGAATAAATCGCAGGCAAAATTCTTTTTCCTCGACTTATTGCAGGAAACATAAAATCATGCACATTGTATAGTAAGAATGCATACAATTTTAAAATTAACAAAACATTAAAATAAAATGTAGGTTTATTCTTACAAAAATTAGTTATCTTATCTTACTGTTCATTGATAAATGATTAAACTATTGCAGGACGCAGGCATAAGATGAAGATGTTAAACGTCCTTCATAGATGACAGTCGTCTCAATTTATTGCGAAAAATTCTTTTAACATGTTGGCTGCCGATTACGCATTTTTGTGATTCACATTTATTGTCTAACTAGATAACTCCTTCTCCATTGTATTTAAAATATATTAAAGAAAGGGTCATCTAATTTAGATAGCTCCGAATCTTAGGCGTGAGTCATGGCAGTCAATGTGTTATACTTGACCGGATTGTACGGAGACCAGATAGTCGCGAGAACACATTGGCTGACGATTACGCATTTTGACTCACGTCTCTGATTCACATTTGCTGTCTGACTAGATAACCACTGTAGTTAAAATATATTAAAGAAAGGTTCATGCAATTAGATGGGTCCGAATCTCAGGCGTGAGTCATGGCAGTCAACGTGTTATACTTGACCGGATTGTACGGAGACCAGATAGTTGCGAGAACACATTGGCTGACGATTACGCATTTTGACTCACGTCTCTGATTCACATTTGCTGTCTGACTAGATAACCCCTTCTCCACTGTAGCTAAAATATATTAAAGAAAGGGTAATTTAATTAGATAGGTCCGAATCTCAGGCATGAGTCATGGCAGCCAACGTGTTAAACTTTACCGGATTGTACGGAGACCAGATAGTCGCGAGTCACTTAGACGAAATTCTACTATATTTTGATTCAGTTCTTGAAGCAGATGTGAGTGGCAGCGGTGGCCTAGTGTTAAGGTCTCTGCTTCTGGGCCGGTGGGTTGCAAGTTAGAAACCCAATTTCACTGAAGATCCACAGTGTGCGTGGGCCTGCTGTACGTTAGATAATACGTAGGGGTTCAAAAGTCCTCCTGTTGGAGTGGAGGGTGCCAGCTCAGGTGTCATCATCATCTGACCGCGGTTCAAAATTACGAGGCCCTTCTAAAAAAATCCCTCGTGTTCCATGAAAACAGAAGTTAATATAACAAAACTGAAGCCTACGTGGCGCTCTTCCAAAAAAAATTAATTAAATGTGACATTTTTTTTGTGATGGACAAAACTTTCAGTTGAAAACAGAGATTAGCTAGTAGATAAAAGATATTTTCGTGTAGACAAGGGGCAAAATAAGTCTCCGAAATATGGTTCAACTTTGAAAATGAACTGACGCCTCACAAATTCAGTGTAGTTTTGATAAAGTAACAAAAAAGTTTATTTAAAATTCTAAAATTACCGACACTTTCAAGAGTAGGGGATTAAATAGTGTAATAAAAACTGAAATAAAGTCGCAATCCTAGATCTTTTTTTCCCTATATCGATATTTGTTTTTTTAATTCTGTTTCTTTAAAAAAAATATTTCAATTCCGAAAATCACTTAAAATGTTATAAATAATTGAAATTTTTTTAATATAAAGAAAATTAATTTAAAAGCTTGAAATTCCCGACATTTTCAAGGAAAGATGCTTTTACTATTTTAATAATATACCAAGCAAAAATTCCATAGCAGTGTCTGTTTCGCTTTTTTCAACTCTTGTCTTCATTTGCTTTAAAATTTATACTAATATTAAGAAAAATCTAAAACATGAAACTGATAATTACTTAAATATTTTTTTTATTTGATGAAAGCAAAAAAAAAAAACTAATGATGGGAAATCTTGAATAAATTGTTAAAAAAATGAACTAGTTAAATTTTTTTCTATGATCGTTAGACTTACATTCATATAATTATTAGAATTTTTTTCAAATGTACTCAAATATATTCTGAAGATGTTTTATAAAATGATATTAAAGAAAATGTTACAGTTAATTAAATGAACGAAAAAATAATTTACCGTTGCCATGGAATGAGAAGCTAAAAAATACTTTCTCCTACGCAGATGAATGATATTTGCTACGCGCGTTAAAGAGGATGGAAGACATGAAGTTAATTTGTAAAAACATGTTTACTTCAATATAAAAGATCAAATTTCCCATTTATGGAGAAAGTATTAACACGAAAGCTTTAGAAATTTATTTATTTCAGAGAAGAAATAACGTTCGAAATTGGGTATGAATTTTTTCGATAATTTCTTACAGGCCTTCATGTAAAAGAACGAAAAGTGTGCCTAACTAACTAAACTAACCCAAATTAAACCAATATGGAACCACTTTCCTCAATAAAAGAACATATATTCTTCATATTCCATCAAGAGGAATCTAAAAGGTGCTCTTCAAAATTTTAATTTCGTATTCAGTGGATAAAAAATAAAGTGTCTACTATTATTTAAATGCAAATAAACGAATTGTTGTTGAATATATTTCAGTTCTTCGCATATGATAACGGAACACATCCTGGAGTTTCTGACAGGAATCTATATATTTTCTTGGAATTTTGAAATGTATTTCATGATAACGAGGGATTGAATGTTATTTAATGTTTAGATATTTATTTGTGTTCAATTGATTTCCAGTCTTTTCCTTTCTGTTACCTTTCAGAACAGAATGGAAATGGAATACTACTTTATACAGAAAGGAAAAAGTGACATTATTCCTCAGTACTTTTTAGCTGCGTTTCATTTTTCTTCCAAATATACGACAACAAATAAGAAAATGGCAAAAATAGAAAATTTTTATATCCTTTCAATAAATGGGTCAATTGTAGGTATTCTTCAACACCCAACAATCATTAAAAGTCCTTCCTGGTATTGATAAACTATCTTTTTGAGTGGAAACTCGTGCAAACGGAAGAGAAACAGTGGCCTGATGTCTAGGTTTTGGCTTGGAAACAGAAGGATTCGATGTTGAAAACCGGCTTCCATCAAATATTCGCCTGTATGTGGACCTGCCTCACCATATTTCCACACCACACAGGCGGAAGGGATTTGGCCGTCGAAGTCAGGTTTATTGAGCACAGGCAGGTGCCAGCTGAAGTTTCATCATCAGAATCTGAACATGGATCAAAACTACGAAATCCTTTCCAAAACAGTCTCCATGTTGCTTCAAAACTGGAAATTAATATCACCTAACTAGATCGAATCAGTAGTGATTCCGATTGGAATCAACAAGTTAGAAAGATCTGTAGCAGACCATGCTCATAATCTTTTAGAATAAAATTTTATGTGATCACTTACTATTCGTCATGAATAGGCACAATATATTAAATACCGCCTTAGTAAATAAATTTTGTATTTAACAAACATGTAAGTATGACTTCTAGACACAGGCGGATGTGGTGGATCATGGGAAGGGGGGGGGATATGCTTTTTGCCGCCATTTGGCCCCTACCACCATTTGAGAAAATCAACACCGGATCTTTAAACAAACCTGGTGGTAGAGAGTTTATACTGTCCGGCTTTCTAGTCCGAGATTTCATGAGATTTACTTCTGAACATGAAGCGAACTTCTGTCGCTTCATGTTCAGAAACGTGATGACAACTTCTCCAACTGAATGTATCTGTAAATGAACTTTGTAACGCCGTCATACAGGCTTACATCAACTCAACACGTCTCTCTGTCAAAACGCCACCTATCGGACACTACTAAAAACTGGCAGTGACTCGGCGGTTCTTGCCCGGTGAGGTTGACTCGTTTTATATGTCAAAATGCGCCTGTTAAACATTTTCTTTCTTAAAATTGCTTAATCATTTTATTAAGTTAATTGTTTTGTGTGTTTCCGTAATTGTGTGTGTCTGTAACTATGTTTTAAGTAAGTAAACAATTATAAATGTTATTGTCTTACTTTTATTCATTTAATGAAGACACACTCCGTTACAACTTCACCGAAAGTGAATACCGAAAGATCACTTGATTTCTTCACTAGAGTTTCTGTAGTTCTTCTCAGGAACTTTTCTCCTACCGAGGGCTTATTATATTTTTCTACATCTAGACTTTTAGTGGGGCATTTCTCACCCTCATCTGGACACTTCTTCGAATTTTTTTCATTCGCAATATCTCAAACTGTTTCTCTTAATCACTTTATCATCCCATTTAGCCGGTATATTTTGCATTTGAAAGATTTTTTATCTGTACGTTTCCTCCCTTTCGTCCCTTGTATTGTTTATCCTCAGTTGTTTTTGTCCTCTCATCTTTTATTATTATTTTTATACCTGTTTTATATTTGAGTTCTGTAACCAAGGTTTGCCCTTAGGCCTTGTCCATACCGCAGCAAAACTCCAATGCAGCCTGCAATTTTCCTTTGCAGATGAGGTAGTTGATTACATCCTGGACAGATGTTATGAATAGAGCAGCTGATTAATGTCTATTTTTTGAGGGAAACAACTTCCGAAAAGAGAGTGAAATTCTGTTCATTATGTATTTAATGACGTTATTTGCACCTGAAAGGGTTGAGTAAGAATGTGTCGTGATTAAATGTTTCAAACTTATCCTACCTAGTGTATTTAAATTCAAGGAATATCTATTTTCATAGTATTTGTCAAGTTATTTTTAAGTATTATTGAATTTAAATTTAATGACTAAGTTCAAATTAATTTTACAAGTGGATAGATTTCCTTTTTTTCTCCTTTGCAAAAATATATAGATGATAATGCTTGTGGATCAAACTTCTTTTTGGGGGGTGTTTCCCTTTGCAGAGGAAATATCCTACAATAAACATGCTGTTTGATGGAAGCGGAATATTCTAGATGCAAGTTCTCTACATTTTTTTCATTTCTCTATTTTACACATAAAAATAATAAACCAATTTTTTACGACTCAACTACAAATTTTGTTCCTCAAAAATTAAATTGCTTCATGAAAATTCATGTTTGTTTTGTCTTATGACAACGAAAGTTTTGGACGCGTTTAAGCAATAAGTAATCTCTGGTAAAGATTCCTAGTACGCTTTAATGTAAAAGAAAACCTCAAATAACATAAAACTCCATTCATGGAGAAATTTAATTTCCTTCTCCACAACTTGTGGATAAAGGATTTTATGTCAGGGAATATTTTTTATTTCTTATTAGCTGGCATTGTTCAGGATAAAAACACTTTCATGTCTAATATTTTTTATGGAAAAAAAAGTTTTATGTGAAATATTATAATACAAAAAACCATTTTAACCTCTGAAAAGTTTTTTAGTTTAAATTAGAATTTTAACTTAAAAACCTTAACTAAACTTTAACTACATTGAACCAAACGATATTTACAGCTGAAAACCAATTTTCTCCATATACTGTTAAGGTTGTTTATTTTATGCGTTGTTGTGCTTCAGTAGAAGAGCTTGAACTGCGCATGTGGAGTGGAAACATAGTTTTTAATTAACAAAATTTAACTAATTAATTGTCAAGAATCACTCACTAAAACATTCTTTGTGTTTCATAACATTTGAAAACAAAATTTGAAGAAAATATATTTAGCAGTTTGGATTTCTATGGCATACAAATAATGTGGCGCTTCAGATTTATATTTCACTAGTCGCCTTCGGCGACCAGTTTGTTCACCGGGAATATGATTGAATTTCAATTGAAACTCTTATACATAACTTGATATTCATGATTCCCTTCACAAATTCATTTTAAAATGTGATAGACATTCAACCCAGGCTCTTTTAGTGACCTTGCACCTGTTTTCCTTAATGCTATACAGTTTCAACTTCAAGAAATTTATAGGATTGATTTGTAGATTTAATGGGAGGCCCCGCTGGCCTGGTGGTAAGGTTTAGTCTACGGGACAGGAAGTTTATGAGTTCGAAACCCCATTCTACTAAATTTATATTAGATATGTTGGTGTGGTGCATAAGGGGTGAAACTTGCTCTCGATGATGATGTGTAGAAGCTTGGAGAGAAGATGTCGATTAAAGTGTGGTCCTCGTCATCTGACTATAGAGTCCAATCAATTCCCGTGTTGCTTCAAAACGTGAATTTAAAACCAGAGTCATCCAAAAAAATATCGTTTAGTTATACAAAATGAAAAACGAAATATTTATTGGAAAAAACAATTCTGTTACATTGATTGTTACTTTCCTTATTGTTACATTTACCTTCACTACTCTGCATAATCACCTCCCACATTTAAACATTTGTCGTATCTGTACACGAGCTTCAGAATCCCCATGTCGTACTCTTCTGACGCCAGTTCATTAACTCTTTAATCCTGAGGTGACTTTTTTAATCTAGTCCCTTTAATACAGGGACTTTGTTGGAGGAACAGACATGAATTGAACTCTCCCAACCTGGGTGGTCATTTACCCAACACCTTCTGTAACCTTCCCTTAAGGCTCACGGAAATGGGTTGTAATGGGCAAGGATAATTGGATCCCCTATCGCGCTTATCTCCTAAGTGATCTCAAAACCTCATCTTCCCTTCAAAAGAAGCCAATCGCCTCAGACCGGCCTTCATCGCTGTTAAGGGGAAATTTCTAGACCGCCCGGACCGCCTCGCTCGGTATGAGAGGGTTAAGCCAGGTGGTCACTGCATTATCCAACTCTTCATCACTTCCAAAACGTTTACCGCCCAGAAACTCTTTCAGCTTAAGGAAAAGACGGAAATCGCTAGGAGAAAGGTTCGGACTATAGGGTGGATGATCTAAAAGGGGAGTGAGCTGTGCGGCGGAAATGCGTTAGCGGTCTTCTGTTTGAATGCAGTGAACACCTGGCGCAATGAACTGGCGACAGAATAGTATAACATGGGAATTCTGAAGCTGGTGAACAGATACTACAAATGCCTAAATGTAGGAGGTTATTATGTGGAGAAGTGAAGGAAGCTTCCGGTATGTAATAGAATCATTATGTTCCAATAAATATTGTGTTCTTCATTTTGTATAACTAAACAGTCTTTATTTTCTGGATGACCCTCGTATAATTAAACAGAACTCATGATCTTATCCGCATTCTGAATGCTGAACCAAAAATATACAACTATCAGTATGCATTTATGCATCGAATATTTAGGCTTAAGAGTTTTTTTCTGTTTCGGTATATGCACTAGAAATGCAAATGCCTTAGGGATTCTCCGCACTCTAGCGCTCTAAAATTGTAAAATTCTGACTTTTTATTTTAGATATCTGTAAACAGAAAGGAAATAATTAAAATTTTATTCAGTTTTTAATGCATAGTTAAACGCAATCAGAAAGCCTCGAAGTTCAAAATTAATGTAAATACTGAATAAGGCATTACTCTTGGAATTTCAGAATTAAATACAAGTCGAGAAATTCTTTATATGAAACATTCCAATTTTATAAGAATCATTTGAAAATTCACATACCAATTTGTAGGAATCAACAACATATTTTCGTGTGAATTATTAAAAATATGAATAAATAAAAATGAACCTTTAATTAAAGAAAAGTGAAAAACCAGCTGTATTGAACCTGTTTCATCAGTTGTAGAAATCTTAGAGGGAAATGATTTTCCAGAACTGTTTTAATTAATTATATTCAAACTTTTCAAAACAGCGGCATTTTCTGCCTTATTTAATGCTTATGAAATAAGTTTAATTGAAATTCTTAGATTTTTAAATTGTTTAACTTAAATTTATTTTATTTATCTTATAAAATTTGCAGTATTAGATTTCGGAATTGAAATTAAAATTGTTAATGAATTTTGTGCGAGTAATAGAAAAATATGATTTAAATTTGGTTTTCCGTTTCTGTCTTCAAATCTTAAAATTAATCAATTCCTATAAAAAACAACATAAACAATGTGGTATAAATTTACAGAGCAAAGAGAAAAAGAAAAATTGAAATAGAAAATGTGAGTTCACTCAGAAATGTCTCTAGCGTAGCTTCTTTTATTGTTACAATATTTTCCTTTTCATTTTCCCTCCAGATAAATGCTTTTCATAAAGAATTTTGCATTGTTTTCTGCGTTCAGCTATATGACATTGCAATAAATCAAAGTAATTCTTTTAAACACTAAGCAATCTTTTGTCAAATGGACAAAAAAGGTATTTTTTGACGAAAATATTTTATCATGGTGCTGAGATTGATAATTAAGTAACGATTTGATAAATATAAATTAAAACGATAAATAAAATAGATGGATTAATATAAATTAAATTATTGTTGTCAGCTATATATTGCGCGTATGGTTGTGAGTTAAATATATACATTTCAAATTTGAAAAAGTGTGCGTATAATATATTTTTTCAAGTATTGCTTTTATTAGGACATATTAGTGTTTGACATTTTTTTTTAAAAACAAATCGTTTCAGTTTGCTAGTATTATCGAAAAAATCAATCCAGTTTTAAAATTTACTCATATTTCCATCCCAGCACTGTTTTAAAACCCCAACATATATTTACTATTTCACCTTCTGTAACACGTTTGTTATTACGCATTACAGCAAGAAAGCAAATCGCAGCTTGAGTTATAGAAACATCTGCAACGTCATCATTGGAAAAGTGTTTTGGGGGATTACATGATTGGATTAAAGTTACATTTCGGAAGACTATTAGGAACTGATCTTGTTATTAAAATCCATGGTGAAATGGCAAGAACAATACCTGAATAATTGCCCAATTTCCATACCACTCTCATGTGAAGACGTTTGATCAATGACATGTTTACCGTATCCACATTCATCCCAGCACCAAGAAACCATATCAAGAGTCTGCTACAAAAAAGAGTCCATCATCCGCTGTCAAAAAGAATGGGACAATGGTGAAACAGGCAGGAGCGTTCATAACGTTTTGCCAAAAGTCAAGACAACTCCTACTCCATGGCAAAGGCCAGAAATAATGTTCGTCACGGGCCACGGCCCATTTCCAACATATCTCAAAAGATTCAACATCAGAAGCAGCGATTCCTGTGTCTGCGGAAAGCTGGGAAACCCCTTACACTACGCTACAAGTTGCCTGTTTACAACGTCATACCACCTAACAAAACCGTCAGCTGACCTAGAACCACTTTGGTGGAAAAGAGTCATGAACAACAACAATTCTAGGTCGAAAATCAAAAAACTCATCCACTTCATCGCGGAAAACGAATCACTCTTATTTCCAAAAGATGGCGACAACAACTAGCCACAGACCCAACTAACCCTACGTACTCATATTCTCTCTTCTTCCATACACAGGGCACGACCCTCTCAAATTCAACAACACAACGATCTGAAAGACTGAACGTTAACAAAATATTATATTCTTTTGTTTTAAATATCCTGTTGTTTTGTATCTTTTTATAGAATTTTTTTTTGCTGTCTTTTTTTAATAAAGTCTCACGCATACCCAACCAACCGACAGGGAGCCGTCCTGGCTCCGAGTTCGGCGGTATGCTGTGGTGTTAAGTCATAGTTACATAAGATCTTCAGTGGAATAAAGTCTTTAACCTCTTCACTGGTTTTTTCTTAAACTATCTAATTAGATGACACCTTCAATTTGGGGAATGCGTTGTTATTTTAATTCAATTGAGGACCTAATGGATAGCTGAAAAGCTAATGGATTCCACGTAACTTTTGTATTGAATTATAACATTTGTGGATGACTTTGTTTTAGTTTCTAAGTTTAAAATTGCGACAATTCGATGCAGGTACGGCGTACGTTAAGGGTTTAAACGGCGGCCTTTCAACTAGGAACCTAGGTTCGTACTTTAGAGCATATAAATGTGACCTCCGAGCAATGTCTTGAAATTTTCATTAGAAATTCAATTAATTGAAATTGAACAAAACTCTGGTATTGTATCACAATATTAAAAAAATAAATTTTTAACATTCGGTCAATACAAGTGCTAACATGTTCGGACGTAACTCATCTGTAAGACTGAAAGTTAAATTTTTTTCTTAGGCTTAAAGAAAAACTTATGAAACTCTGAACTATTCGGTCATACAAAGCTAAATTTGCGTTTCTAAATGACTTTTTTGCATTTCATTGCAATTTCAACACACAAAATGTCCAGGGATTCTGGAGGAAGTTGACGTAAGTTTTCCCCTAAGGTTCCTTTGAACTGGCAATTGTTATCTTTGAGAACCTGAATATACTGGAAATAACGTTCAATATCATTGAATTAGGGGCTGGGATACAGGTATGCTAACTTTTAATGGTATATAAATAGAAATATTGCAAAAAATTTCAAAAATCAAAAATACGAACGTAATCTGGACAACTCATCTACTAGATAACGTACATCAAAAGAGCAATAAAACAAAAACCACGATACACTAGTATGAGTAGTAGAGAGCCAGCAAGCTATTAGAGGTCCCACAACTTTCTCGGTAAAACCTGAACTTAGGAACAAAAAAATATGATTGCTTTATCTCACCGATTAGAAACAAAAAAATATAATTGCTTCATCTCACCGATTAGGAACAAAAAAATATGATTGCTTTATCTCACCGATTGAATAAGGCCGCGGTGGCCTAGTGTCAAGGTCTCAGCGTTCGGAAATCTGAGTTCCAGGCTCGAAGCCAGATTCGACTGAAGATCCGCCATATAATGTGTCCGCTGCCCCCCAACAATACGCAGGGGGCCAAGTGTCCCCCTGCCGGCGTGGAGAGGAAGACTGAAGATGGGGCTGCCAGCCCAGGCGTCGTAGTCATCTGACTGAGGCTCAAAATTACGAGGTCCGTCCAAAATAGCCCTCATATTGCTTCAAAACGGGACGCTAATATAACCAAACCAAACCTCACAGATTAGATGCTCCCGATGGAATGTTAATGATGATTTAGTTTTCATTCAAATATTACCCTAATTATAACAATTCTCAAAAATATCTTTAGTAATGATCTTCAACAACTATTTTCCTCGTCTGAATGAAGATAAAACTGATTTCATTGCCTCATTATATCTTTATATAAAATGTTTTCTTCTCAATTAAAAAATGATCTAAAAGTAATTCGCAGTCTGAAAATACTAACATCAAAACAAAATATCTCATTAAAGATGCCAATTATATTTTAGAGACATTTTATCATTTTAATTTTATCTTAAAAATCAGTTCTTATATATAATTTCTTGCATTATCTTCTTTTGTTTTCATAAAATGCAGTTAATTATCTTGCTATGACATATCTTTTTGCTCAATGTTTTCCCTTTTATCTGAAATTGATGTCGGAAACATTTGCTCATTCATCTATTTTTACATTAAATTAAAAACGGTTTTTATATTAGTTTTGATCGATACGCAAAAGCTTTCCACGATCTTAAATCCAATTTGTCGCCTACTACAAAATAATCTTCTCTTGAGAAAATGTTATTCATTTTGGCGTTTATAATTACTTTCAATATGTAGTTTTTAATGAGCAAAAATATGCCTAATTATTGTAATTTAAATTAGTACTATAAAGAAATATGAAAAAAAAAAATCTGCATTGAATCGATATTTTTAAAGGCGTTATGTTTAACAGTTTTTTAATCGCCGATTTTAAAGATTTAAATCATTAACTAAATTGAAAGCAAACCCTTCCTTCTATTTTTATCCTTTCAATGCATCAAAATTCAGTTCAAATATTCATGCATTTCCTCAGCAATGTTTTTCTGTATTTTAATTGATTTCTTTGTCGCTTTTCAGCATTTAATGATTACAATAAATTAACTAAGTTGAAAATCTTAAAACCAGCTAATACAACTTTACCTTCCAGCGGGCGCGCCCTCTATAACAACGTGAAAGGTCGGGCATATTTCTCAGAAACGCTGTTGAAAAATATCAATAGTAGCTTTTAAAATTAGGTTGTTATTCGGTAAGGTTAATAAGCACAATTATTTTAAATAATTTTTATTTAAATAGAAATGGAAACAATGTAAACAGAAAACCCCAAAACAATATTTTAATTAAGTAAAGAATAAGCTGAATGACGTGAAAACAAAAAAAAAATGAAACAGCCAATTTAGTAACTGAAATATTTACATTTGTAATATAAAATTCTCAAGACAATATGGAAGTACAAAAACAATTGAAATTTAGATATAAAAAGCAGGAAGTAAGTTTTGTATTCGTTTTACTGACTTAAGACTAAATTGTCGCGCGTATCACCGAAGTACAGATAGTAGATTCGCAAAGACCTAATAAAGCCTCGAATTCCAAACGATGCCTAATAGTTCG
This sequence comes from Araneus ventricosus, assembly GCA_013235015.1. Taxonomy (NCBI): domain Eukaryota; kingdom Metazoa; phylum Arthropoda; class Arachnida; order Araneae; family Araneidae; genus Araneus; species Araneus ventricosus. The sequence goes on along the minus strand of BGPR01038432.1, from coordinate 1,373 downwards.
TCGAAAGCAACTGGAACAATAGCCAAGGCCATACTTTCATAGAGCTCTCTGGTAAAAAGATACAAAACGAAATTCCTCTTTAGTGTATCTCTGCGCTCGCTGAAATGTTAATTGATATAGTTTACATGAAAGAGTAATCAGCTGGTAGCAGAAGGCGGCCAATGAGCAATAAAACGGAATTCTTAAGTATTTCAGTTTAGAAGCACCATTTTCATTGAATTATCAAGGAAAATTAATTAATGTAATATTTGCTGCATGGTTCGGCGTTGCACGGGCTATCTCGGATAATGCGATATTCCCTGGTGGAGAAAAGTGAGGTCACATGAAGCCTTGGATTCCATATTTTTTCATATGCCCACCTCCGTTTTTTCAACAAATATTGTCCCTTCCTTTCTCCAACAAACGTTACGAAGTTAAACACCGTGAGACAAAAAAAAAATAAATAAAAACACAGAAACTCGCTAAAAAGAAAACCTTTTATACAAACTGGTTTCTGTTAAATAAATAAAAAAGGCAAGAACACCGGATGTGAAAGTTTAATAATAGGGGAAAAAAGACAATTGTCTTTGCTGGATAGGTGGCAGCACATGACGTGTATAACAGTAACTTTACGAAATAAGACACCGTAAGACAAAAATAAAGAAAACAAATTCAGAAAAACGCTCTCTTCCGATGTTTTTAAATCAAAACACGGAAGGTCGCTGCAAAAGAAAAAAATTAAAATCTTTTATACAATCCAGCTTTCATTAAATAACTAAAAAAATGCAAGAGCAATGAATGTGAAAGTTTAATAATAGGGAAAAGAGAAATTTGTCTCTGCCAATAGATGACATTATGATATATTCATTCATTTTCACGTTTTTAATTAATATTATTATAACTAATTATAATTTCGGATTTTAAATGGTAAAAATGGATTCCTTCGATTATTTCCCATCTTTTGGTGCTTTTGGCTCGTTTCTGCGTTCTGTGGTTCGTCAGAAGATAGTCGGACATAGATACATACATTTCTTTACTTTCGAATTTTAATAGTGTAGATAATGAAATATATGTTAAACCATAAAGAACTGAATTTCCCGCAATAGCTTAATTGAGGTCATATATCAAATTAATGTTCTATATAAAGGAAGTTATTATTTAAATTCCAAAGATTTATATAAAAGAAGGAAAAATAGAAACTGAAAGTTTTTATATAAACATTCAGTCGCATATTTATTACTTTCTTTATTTATATTACCCTAGAAGAAAGATAACACATTTTCTAACCAAGCCCTCAAAATCTAGATGGAAAAATGATAATTTATCATTGAGATAAAACATTATTATCTCTCTCATTATAAAAAATTAAATATTTTATTTCCGTTTTAAATGAA
>BGPR01038431.1:4662-14711 GCA_013235015.1 Araneus ventricosus | reverse complement strand
TGTTTTTAACATCTGCAGTTACCGAGATATAGAGGATCTCTTTGTGGCGTTTTTGAGTGTGGATCAAATTCCTTCCTGAGACCCCAGTGGGAGGAACGTAGTCCTACGTTGAAAAAACGTAGTATACAAAAGCGTGTTAGCATAGATAAACAAATTACCTAATAAAAGAGCAGATGTATACAGTACACTCCTGTTAGTCGTCCGATTACGTATTAACAACCGTCAGAACTTTTAATTTCCCCTTTCAACATGTAACGAAACATTTACATTCGTGAATTAAAATAAATCAATAATTTAAATTCCTCTCACACGAAGTCGCCGATAACAGCTAGTATAAAATAAATACCACTAAAGTATAGATAATTTGCATTCGCAGATATCTCATTAATGGTTTCACGTACTAAAACACAGTAAAATAATTTGACATCATAAATGTAGGAATTGTATTTTTCCCGTCTAGCTTAAAAGCGTAAGTTTAATTCCTTCCTAATAATATTTTTTCACTTTCCGTACAAGCTCATTTGAATATTGTTGTGTCAGCGGAAAGATATCGAGAGATAAAGATCACGTGGTCTCTTCGTGCTAATCACGTGATGCGTAGGTGTAAGCTCTCCGTTAAAACCAAGTGTAATGTTTTAATACGAGGAGATGACTTCTTGAAATCAAACAGAGCAGACATGCGGTAGATATGAGCGTAGGCAGCGACGGGGGTCTCTTCCCTGTTAGCACGGCGGCGATAGGCGATGGCTGTAACTAATCTTTAAACGACGCGGAAGTTGATAATTAATTTAAGTGACTAACAAACCCTAAATCTCTCTTGTCTAAATCTGTAAATAATCATGTGTAAACACCTTTCTTATTTCATATTTTATTAATAAATTAGTAAGTTTTTAATTTCTGTTCCTCCTCCTTTATCTTTGGTGCATTTTCCCCTAGAGTGTTCCTTAGATGAAGCGTTTTCATCTGTAGGCGGATTTTTCCCTTTTAACCCATATTTCTACATAAATGAAAGTCTGATTTTTGAAACTAGATTTACAATCGCCTTTCCTTATCAACTCTATTCATATTTCCGCTATTAATTAATTTAACTAAACTTTCCTTTATTACTTAATTGTAAAACCATTCTAATTAAAACTGAAAGTAATTAAAGAGAACTTAATAGTGTAATTCCTTGAATAAATTCAAGATATGTTTCTGTGAATTAACTTAGTCTCACTTATGATATAATTAGTCTAATGTGTTTGTAATTTTATAAATATGTCAGCAATTGTTGTTATTCAATGATAAGAATATAATAAATGAAAAGTAAGCTTCTTATCGCAAAGTAAAGAATGTTGGAAATACAGATTGCCAAACAAGAGGCTTTTTTTAATTTGCATATCATAATTTGAATATTTAGACACTTGATACAAAAAAAGAGAAACTGCATTCAGAGTAAAGAATTTTGAACTTCTTTTAATTCAATATCTGAGGAAACTTTTTAGATAGATATTAAAAAAACTAATGATTACATTTTTATAAAAATCTGTCTTTCACTTTTGCTTTTATTTTACTTGAAATTAATTATCTTCTTTGAAAAACAGGATTGTGCTAGTTTCCTTCTTCATTTGACACCATCTTAGTTTATCATTGTGAAATTAAATTCGTATATTTTTGTTTTTCTGGTTTAGTTTAATTCCCAGACAGTAAGAATCCTCATCTTGAACTTCACATTTGGTTTGCTTGATTTTTAATACAGTGGGGCCTCGTGAATCCGAACCCCAAGTATCCGAAATTTCGGATATAATCCAAACATCTTTTTAGAATTTTCTGAAAAAGTTTTATTAAAAAAATGAGGGGAAAATAACAATAACAAACCAGAAATAAAGCTAATGTTAATTCATAACTTTGAAGAGGTATTTGAATTGGTATTTAAAAATAGATACAGCACCTTAATCTCTGGAAAGAAAATCAGTTATATTCTTTTGAAGTAAGGACATAAACTCGCCGTCAGCTCTTTTCGTATTGTTGCAAAAATGTAATGTCGCTTTCCTGCCTGACTATTCTTATGCTTGAGAAGAGAGTCTTATAGGGGTGAGTATGGTATGGCTGGGCCTGGACCCTTTACCTTGGAGACGAACTTGGCGACCATTTTGGAGACAAATTTGGCGACCTTGGTGACAAATCGATGATTCCAGAAAATGCGCCCCTTTTCTCGATATCTCTTAGGAAAGAAAATACGCTTGAATGTACTAGAAAACTCCATGTGACGTCACGGCGTGTCGGGGAGAGTATATAAGGACCGCGTTTGGTTAGGTTAGGTTATATTAACGTCCCGTTTTGAAGCAACACGAGGGCTATTTAGGGACGGACCTCGTAATTTTGAACCGCGGTCAGATGACGAGGACGACACCTGAGATGGCACCCCCTCTCCAAACTTCCGCGCCACACCAACGGGAGGACGTTTGGCCACTACGTATGATTTAGCGTGCAACAGGCCCCATACACGGCGGATCTTCAGTGGAATCGGGTTTCGAACCTGCGACCCCCGGTCCCGAGGTCGAGACCTTACCACTAGGCCACCTCGGCCTCAGGTCCGCGTTTGGATCAGAGTGTTGAGCGTTGATCGACTGGAACGACTTTGGTATTTCGTCTGCAGTGCGGTCTAGAAAGCTGGTGAATTGAGCGCCATTGAAAGTGCTGTTATTGTCGTTATTAGTGATTTCCTAACTGTTTGTGTTGCTAAATCTCAAAGTACTGAACTGTTTTTACTTGTGAATTGCTGTCTGTTTACGTTGAAAATCTGTGCAAGATCTATTTTTTCCTGCTACTATGCCATGCTTAATGCACTAAATATATGCTGGCTTCTCGATTGACATTCCTAAGACTTCTTATAAGACTAAACAAACATCAGAACACTAAAACACAACTATTACACTTCGTAATCTGTGTACAACGTAACCGTTCAACCGGACTCATACTCATATTAAATCAAATTCAAAGTAGGTCAACATGTGACTGTTACCACTCATCTGATAACGTACACTGTTATAACAATAAATAAGTTGAAGTCATGCTTTTGTCAGGCATAAATATTAAATATGCTTACATTCGACCATCCTGACTTTTCAATTGACCTGAATTGAACCAAATTTCAGCTTACGTTATAACAATATCAACACAAAAACAAAAGAAAAATACATTCATAATAAAATGAAAAATACAGTTAAAAAGTTCCATTTGTCCTACATAAAAGCTCCGCAACGCACTGGTTTACGTACAGTTCGTTTGGATCTTTGCATTACAGGTTCATCATCAGAAATTTCACTAGAGTCGTCATCGTCTTCATTCCAGCATATCCAGGCTTTTAACTGGATGACATGAGCTAATGTAGAATAAGGACGGCCATTACTAGGTTCTAGTTGTGAGATTCTATATGTGTCACTAGGAAGTATTTCTGTGACAACCATAGGTCCTCGATATCGTGTTTGAGTTTTTCTTGACTCACCTGTCGTCTTAGGATTTCGGGGTCTATTCTGGTACCCCCGGTTGGGTTGGGAGTTGAGTTGGGTTCCGCACGTTGACAACGGAACCCAACCCAACCGGAGGTACCAGAATAGACCCCTTCTTCTTACTGCCACGATTTCTCCTTTATGAAACGATAAGACGATAGACTTTTAGTTGAGGTCAATTGAAAAGTCAGGATGGTCGAATGTAAGCATATTTAATTTTTATGCCTGACAAAAGCATGACTTCAACTTATTTATTGTTATAACAGTGTATGTTATCAGATGAGTGGTAACAATCACATGTTGACCAACTTTGAATTTGCTTTAAGATGAGTATGAGTACGAGTCCGGTTGGACGAAGTTACGTTGTACGCAGATTACGAAGTGTAATAGTTGTGTTTTAGTGTTCTGATAAATGTTTGTTTAGTCTTAGAAGAAGTCTTAGGAATGTCAATCGAAAAGGCAATACCAGTTATAGCACATTATAAATTGTTTTAATATTTTGATACCAATAATGTACACATTCAATTATTTTTACACTGAAAAGTAGTAAATATAGTATGCAGAATGTAAAATTCTGTACTTCATTAAAATTTTTAAATGTAAAATAGAAAAAGGTTCTAGTTTTAAATATTTGAACTTTTAAAACAGCATAATTTCACAGAGCATACAGGAAGATTTGATGACCAGTGGAATTATTTGATAATTCAAACTGAATTCTTGAAGCGAAGCTTCTTAAAGCAAGCTTCAGGATGGTGACTCAGCATAGAAAAGCCGACCGTCACGAGTCGGGTGGACGTCATACCAGCGCAGACGCATCGATGCGGCCACGTGTAACTATACTCTCGTAGGCTGTATGTATAAAAGTGTTGATACGGAATGCGAGCATTCACTCTGTTTTCGTAAATAAATGGCGGGAAAAAAACTTTGAACTGCTTGGCCGGGAGACGAATCCCGGGCCACGGCTTGGAAGGCAGCTATGCTATGAGTTATACCACCGACGTTTCACAACGATTACTGTTTTCTTTCTATAAATAGAAGTTAAATTGGGAGGGAAGTGAAAGAAAGAGATTCAGGGAGCGTTATTCTACCGTTACACATTTAGTTAAGGTAAGTGCTCCAGTAGTGGGCCACTTGAATTTTTAAGTTGAAAAACAAGAAATTCCAACATTCCAATTAAATAAGAGATATGCCTCTGGTAAGCTGAAACCCTTATCAACTAAATACCAAAGGCACAGCTTTTATTTCCTGTTTAGTTAGGAGCTAGAAAGTTTGTTGCTGAAGTTGGTCTCTGAGAGAAGCATTTTTAGCTTATTCTTAGTGATTTCCTTAAGAGGTAACTCTTTATTCAACTATTTTTTAGCATACATTCTATTTGTTTTTAAAATGAATTGTTATTGATATTATTTGATTATATAATGAATGTATTATAAACTATCTTTAAATTAAATAATATTGATAATTTGTGGACAGTGAAGGGTGGCCCACTTTTGGATCAATGTTTTACTAAATGCTCCAGTAGTGGGCCTAGGAAGGCCAGTATTGGAGCACATGCTTTCTCTCAAAATAGACTATTTTGTGGTGTTTAATAAGAAGGTTATATCTTGTAAAGTCTGTTTATTTAATTAGATTTCCTTTATTTTTATCAGAACTAGTAGTGGGCCACATGGCCCACTTCTGATACCCTAACGGTCCACTACTGGTACACTAATGGAACATTCTGACCAATTATTTAAATAATAAATATTTTATAGTACTGTTGAGGAAAAGACTGATATTCTAGAATTAGTTGGGCTCTGTAACGAGGCAGACAATAATAACTATCGCATTCCTGGACCATCGAAAAATATTCCATCACCATTTAAAAGGGCTCTTTTCTGGCTGCAGAGGGAAGATGATGACAAAGATTTATTCAACATAAAATATCAAGATTTAATATCCATAATGCCCCAAACAGAACTTAAAATGAAAGATTGATAATTAGCATATACCTTTAATAAAAAAATTGGCTGTTGGAGAAAAAATGTAAATCTCATGTGACTAGACTCTATAAATAAAAGATTTCACCTATATCAAGCCATTTTTATTGCATTTTTTATAGTGTATAATGTTAATATATTGTTATTATTACTATATATAATGCTTTTATTCTTTTTTCTTTGGCACAATTGACAAATCTGGGTGGCCCACTTTTGGTATGTCCACTACTGGTACATCAAAAGTTTGCTATGCCCACTTCTGGTGCATAGGAGTGATCTAAGTTTTTAATTTTTTAAAAATTTTATTACAATTATTTTGATATTTCAGGTGATTATTATTTTAGATAAAAGTTTGAACAAGCATAAAAAAATAGAGATTAGTAAAACTTCTCAAAAGTTTAGATGATAATTGAGGAAATACCCTTAAGTGGCCCACTACTGGAGCATTTACCTTATATAGAAAAGCATAAGAAACATTGCGTCCACTCACTGACACACACGCTTTTTTTCCAACTTCAATTTAGTTAAGGAATCATTAGACACAATTACATGAAAAGACGCAAATTAATAATTAAAATGTAGTTAACCACATAACCCTTTCGCCGGTGCATCGAATTATCGTATTTTTAAACTGATAAACTAAAATTAAGCCATTAACCAACCCTGTAATTCGAAATAAAAATTACGTGACATTAAAAAACATATCTAAGATTTCATAGATTCTTAAATGAATCAAAACGACAACCCATTTAATAAAGAGATGATTTCATCAAATTAAACAGTAGAGAAAGCAAATTTGTTAAGTGGTTAAATATAGTTCTAATAAATATAAAATTTATAAATTGACACAGCCACTGATCAATAATATGGTTTTAAAACTTTCTGCTAATTAGGTGAAAACTCGAGGCGCAAAGCTTTATTTTAAGCCCAAAATTAGCAATTATATATTTCATGGGCAATTGAATAAATCTTGTGTGCCATTTACCATAATGTGCACAATAATTTCTACCGAAGTCAACTAAAATATATGTCAGTATTTAATAATTTAAACTAATGCATTTATGAGTAATTGTATTTCAATTATTTTGAATATGGAATATTTTTAATAATAATAATCAACTGAATCTCACGACCTTAATAAATACATAAGGAAATAATTAATAAAATTCTTTCGGAACTTTATGTGAAATAACCAAATATTGGCTCTTAACTTGTTTCAACTTTTAACACAATGACTTCCGATAGCGCTCCAGCGCGTTATGTAACGTCATCTCCAGGGAGCAGATCACACACAAGCGCGGGAAAAGCTGTGTTTCAATATTTATTCTCCGGTTACGTTTTGCGTATATATGCTGGTAATGGCATGGAACAAAGGTTAGAAACTAGTTGTAAATGTGTGCGGTATCAAATTCTTTACTTACTGGAAAGATAACACGAGTTGTTTATTTCTTAAGCGTTTGTTTCTTTGCTTTATATCACACGGTGAACTATCGTACGCTGTTTTCGTCAGCGTGAGCGCAATGCCACTAAAAAAAACAGTTTACAGCATGTGACGCATTGAGACAAGCGGTCAGACAGGATTTCGGTCATCGTTGGGGCGAACTACGTCGCCGTCAACGTCTCACCCGATTGGTTTGAATTATCTCTGCTTACGATTTTCTTGGTCCATGTCCATTCAACCGGTTCGGTAGCTGTAATAGCAACAGGCACGGGTGCATGGGGCGGTGTTCTTTCAGCATCGTGTGCATTTTCAAGACGCATGAATACAGCACGTGATTTCGAATATATTTTCTGACCGGTCACGTGCTTCAAACATTTTTGGTGAGTGGCATTGCGCTTCTGCTGACGAAAACAGCTAACGATAGGTTTCCGTGTGATATACGCTTTATAGTAAGTTAGTCGGCATGTGGGTACAACGTATCAACTATCAACACGGCTTCACATGTGTTAAAAAAACTGGTTCTGCATTTTTTTTTTTTCGTTTTCGAAATTATTTTTTCAATTAAACATTTAAAAACATTTTAAATTTTAATCTGTTAATATGAAGCAAAATCAGGCATAGATGCGAAAAAACTCATATTTCATCTCAAAATATTCCAAGCATTGAGTTAGTTTCTTCTGAAAGTGTATCTTCATATCTCGCTTCTGGTAATTCTCAATTCTGGTTCTTTTCTCGTATTCTATGAATTTAGTATATTTTATCCATTGCTTTTAAATGGCTTGATTTCGCATATGAAAACAATTGAATCAACTGAATTAGGTCATATCATAAATAAGATCTAGACATGGGATTGTTTCAAGGTTTCTGGCTCGAGAAGTGGGAGTTTAGTGCCTCAATATGTTAAATACTGGAACACGAGGAATAAAGTTAATAATTTTTTTAATAGCGTTGAATACAATAGTGAATACACTCTAATAAATATGCAGTCGGTGAAAATAATTACTTCTTCATTCGAATGCAGAATTTATCAGTTCAATATTTTGATATTATACTGATTGCATATGTATACAATATTATGATATTTCTGGTTTTCAAAATTTAATCTTTATGGTTTGAGAAAATGGAATAATAGTGAATAATAATCTATTTATATGGATTATGATGAATTACATAATGGGAAAAATTATGAAAGAATTTTAGAAAAAATTTCTCTTAGCTCAAATACTAGCAAATTTTTGCATGCGGAGACAAAATGCATAGGAAAAAAGGTATGTTTTGCTTTCTAACTTGCTTAACAACTTGTATAAATGTGTTTGAATTTAACTAAAATTGACTTGTCTCCCTTCTGCATGTGAAAAAGGAGTTCAATTTTTTCTCTCATTCAGTCAAAATTAATGGGAATATTATCAATTCAGAAATAATATGCTGTTCCAGATAATTTATTATTACCACATTTTATTCCTACTTAATGCTGAAAAATTAGCAGTTAACGAATTCTGAAGCAAGAAAGAAATGATTTACAATAGATCAAAGGTAGATTAATATAACATTTCACATGTTTTAAATGAAGAGTTCTTCAATAAAAAAACTACGTAAAATGAATATGTTTGGAAAGATTGAAAGGAAGAGAATTAATACTGAAATAATTTGGTTTCAGTTTTCAATGACTTTTTATAGGACTATAAGTAATTAATTTTTGAGAAACACTTTTTATAATTTGATCCATTTTTATATCTAGAAAACCTATTCAAACATTTAATTTTTTAATACCGATACAATCAATGCAAACCATCGTCAAAGGTGGCTAGTACATTATAAGATTTCAGAAATCCAGAACATAAGAATGATCCTAAAGATCTCACTGTAGATAGCATAAAATTAGTTTGATTAAGATAAAAATAATTGGCAGTAATAATTCTATTCTGTTAATTCATAAAACAAAATCAAATGTAATTTCATATGATTTGCTCAAAGAAGATTCAACTTTGATTATAATTTTGAACATCTACAAAATTATACCAAGATTCAAAGTAAATAATTCCCCTTTAGAATCACATAACAGACTCTTTAAAGTCCTTTTTCAAATTCTTATGTTGAGGAAGCGAAAGCAGCTTGGATGGGATAAAAAAGCAATTTTTTGGGAAAAAAATGTCTTCAGGGGAGATATCACCTTGTTTTCATTTCAAATGAAAAGATTCTGATATCAAATTTCACTGCGGCAATAAAATTGCTATAAAATAGGACAAAATACGAGTTCCGATTTTCCTTAAGTGTTCTCAAATCCTACCGTCATTTTTATGGGGCAGAAGAAAAGGTTATTGGTTTGGAAAGGAAAGTCGTTACAGATGTGGTGATATGAAACTCCAGAGACGCAAAGCGACAGGCGGAATGTGGAAATGAAGAGGGATTTTGGTGTACGCCAACGTCTCCACTTATTTCTATGCATCAAAATCCACGTATCAAATTGACTGAGGAATTAATGATGTTCTTGGGGAGTATAACCAAGAAGTTGATTTGCAATAAAACTAAAAGTTTATTTCATGTTTTTATAAATGCAATTTTTGAAGATTATGCATTCACTTTTCATTCCATCTTATCGTTCGCATGTATCTTAATGTGAATTTAGCGTTCTGTTCATTATATTCGCAGACGAACACAAGCTTTGTTTTGACAGACTGCACATTTTCCTTCTTTCATTTCGTATTATCAAGAAGTGGATTTGTCATAAAACTAAAAGTTTATTGCATGTTTTTATAAATGTAATCTTAGAACATTATGCAATCACTTTTCTTTCCAGCTTATCGTTCGCATGCATCTTAATGTAAATTTAGCGTTATTTTAATCAGATTCGCAGATGAACACAAGCTTTGTTTCAACAGAATGGGCATTTTCCTTCTTTTATTTCGTATTATCAAGAAGTGGATTTGTCATAAAACAAAAAAGAATTGTTCATATTTTTATAAATGTAATTTTAGAACATTATGTAATCACTTTTCTTTCCAGCTTATCGTTTGCGTGCATCTTAATGTGAATTTAGCGTTGTTTTCATCATATTCGCAGACGAACAAAAGCTTTGTTTTGACAGAGTGCACATTTTCCTTCTTTGATTTCGTATAATCAAGAAGTGGATTTGTCATAAAA